>LJIJ01001088.1:0-57606 GCA_001718145.1 Orchesella cincta
AGCAACACTTCAGCAATTCATGAAATTAACCAGTTAGATGTCCTCCCTGTGGGAAAATCTACATAGGTTTACCAACGGCTTGACGAGAAGAGTATGTAGGAATTGTATATTAGAATAGGTGGTGATCGGCATAAACATGTGCAAAATAGTGAAGTATATGTAAATAGATTAGCCATTAAGATGACCAGTACCAATTTGCGCAACATGTCTATATTTGTCATCAGGAGTACTTTTTTTGGGTGGAAACTCGGGGTTTTCTTGCATAGCTTACTGCGTTCACTCTGTGCTAATTTATAAAAGATTATCAATGCGGAGTGAATACGACGGATGAGTTGAGCTTTGCTTTTCTCTTTTGCATAGATCGAGTAAAGCACACTGACCAGAGCCAGCGCCCTGGTCAGTTCCAGATTACAGTTGTTAATAATGTAACCTCATAAAGGTACAACCCTGATTCAAATCGAAATTGCTAATTAATTTACCAGCTTGGAAATTTAAGTATTTAATATGTATTTGCCAAGTAGTGTTGAAAAGCTGTGAAAGTGTTCTGGAAGGGGGATATATTTACCGGCAATCATTTTTTGTAGTGAACTAAAATATCTAGGCAGCCGTAAGTATTCATCAATTTTTTTCTTGGCATTAAATTCTTTGTTACAAAATCAAGTATACCCGTAAGACGATATCGTCAGGGTAGCTAATTATTGTCGTTATGGCTGGTTAATAAGTCCGGACGCATTTGGATGTACTTATTTTTTATCTAAATGCACAACAATTCTAAGCATTTATAGAAAAAAGTGTTCATCATTTTCTTGATCCATCTTATTTTCCAAATATCCTTTAATTACTCCTTTTGCCGATACTTTATCATTCAAAATCCATGCCCTCTGCCACAATGTCTGAATCTAAGTTTTAACCCTTTGATTAATTTCACATATCCAACATCCAAACTGAAGCTACTTTTAAGTAATTGCAGAGCATATTCACATAATTATTATCTTTTAGCTGCCTTACTTGCATTTTCGTAAACAAATTTATTGTAGTACGGTTTTTATGCAGTTCAAACTCCAAAGGATACCGTTAATCGATTTCTGAATCAAGATTTAAATGGATTCCAATTTAAAACGGGCACTCTCAACATCATTACTCATCATAGCTTAGCATACCATTTGTTGGCACTGAATAACCCAAACTGAATGAATCCAAGTTCCCATTAAATATTTCATTGCTTAAAATAGCGTCTAGAGAGAAAGTCTCAAAAGAAAACGTCAAACCATGTAAATTTGCATAAAATTGTACCATTATCAAAAACTAGAGCCATTAACAAAAGTCAGTTGAGCAAGTCGGCACATTTTGATGGGTTTTCCTAGATTGAGTATTCAGTTGATATCAAGAAGGAAATATGAAGGCTTCAAGTGTAGTAATTGGTACTGTGTGGTAGCAAATCACCTTTCCGAGTTGAAGTATATTTCCTACCATATCTGCGACATATTTGCATTTGTAGGGTTGCAATGAGTGTACTTTGCTTGTGCCTGACGTTATGTGCGATGTGTACTTCAACGAGTAGCTAAAACACATTGTGTGGGTCTATTACTCTTCATATAATGTGCACTCGAATGAACCCCATCAATATTCCACACAAGAAAGGACTAGTGGAAAAAATATATATATAGGTTGGTTGGTAAATGACGAGCGCTCAAGCTCTGTAGTTTACATTAGGATACTTTGTCTGAAGATGAGAAGAATGAGGGGGATGTGGAAGATGAGGGGAATTCTTTGCACAGTCACCTACCTCTGTAACCTTGTATTTTACAAGTGACTGTATATCCAGAGTAAATGCTCTGCATTCTGCATGCAAAAAAGTAGCGTTATGACGCATCATTTTCAGAAGATCGAGTAGACCAGATCCTGACAACGCCCAGATTTGTATTCATAATAAAGTCCGTAGCGATGACGGAAGATCAGAGAGATCTGACTTGAGTTGAAATTATCCTTTTAGTTAATGAAATTTGCGTGTTCCAAAAAATATACATTTTAGCACATTTGTTTCTGTAACAAACAAAATCCGATAGTAAGAGAGAAAGTTAATTTTTTTATTACTTTTCCCAGTGTAGTGGTTTATATGAAATTAACTCCACCGTAATTATTTATTTAAAAATACTTTATTTTAATAATGGCGTGCTCCTTTTGAATTTGGACTAATGAAAAAATTAACATTTATTTGTTAAAACATTTAGGTTTTCATTGATTCGTGAACCAAAAACATAACTAGTTTTTCACATTTTTCCTTTACAGATGTTCGCAGGAACCACCTTTCGCCAGTCAAGTGGAGTACTAAACTAGGATCAAAACGAAGTAAAATGGGTTCTAAGTTGGCTCAAGACGTGAAAGTAACTAAACAGTTTTGTAAATAAATAATGAATCCTTAAGTTATTGAATTCGTATAAACGATAATCGAACTCGCTACGGTTTTAAGAATATCTGATGCCGATGGAAGCATTTAGAGATACGTACATAACAATAAAAACAAGTTAAATTTAAAGATTTTTGTTACAACCCAATTTTCATATCAATTACCAATCATTGTCAGCTACCATTGCTTCTGTTGGAGTTGAATGAGATAATTTCCTTCAGAAACCGGTAATACAGTTTACCAGTTTATGGTCATCATAAAAACTGATGGAAAGATTCTTTCTTATGACTCGTTTATAATTCGCCCGAAATTCAGTATATCAGATGGTCAGTTAAAACGCGAATTATGATTGTGACAACCGTTGAAATATTTATGGTTTTGATTCTATGCGATTATGAATAAATAAGTAATGTTCATCTGGTTTTTTGCACGTTTTTAGCAACCACTCTTACTCAAGCAAGGGAATGCTGCAAATATTTGAAGTAATGGCTTAGTTTTGTTATCTTATCTTATGGTACGCATTATGCTAATACTCAAACGTATTAAATTTCATTGATTTTTGAACCGCGTGCTTCTACACCTGCAGTTTTCTTATAAAATATCGTTTGAAATAAAGTTTCATCCTAATGCAATCATATTTATCAGCAATTTTTTTTTACATTTTAGGGCTTCGAGTTATATGTGCAGGGACAGATTGTCATGTACAAGATTCAAAGCATCCCATCTAATCTATTCCCCTATCATGGACATTGATAAAAAGAAATGGAACTCTACTACCGTGCAGGGTAATGTTGGCGATTCCCCATTTTTAAATTGTTCTCACTCTTCAATCCATTGCATTTGTTTTGTCACAACGCTTACGCTTCTTGTTGGTTAGTATTATGCACAGAAAAAGTTGGTTAGCTACAATTTAGAAGCGGGCATAGCAACAATTGAAATAGAAATAATATAAATTGCTTAAGCAGGGATATAGTTAGTTTCGGACTCTTTTAGCTTGCTGATGTTTTACAAACTTTCAACGTCAGACACTTAAACATATTTACTGAGAATAAAAAGCTTGAAATCGTGCAAAAGTTCTGATTAATTTAAAAAACTTTGGTAGAATATGTAGCAGTACACCTACTTACGAATTTCTTTACGCGTCTACATGTGTACAAGACGTTTGACTTTTCGAAATAGTTTAATAGCAGGTAGTTCTGGAATTTGTAAAATACGTAGAAGCATTTTTAATTACACAACCTCAATAGTATAACATCATCAATTGACTCTAATTCTAGCAGTAACTGATGGCTAATGTTCTTGTGACAAGTTTAATAGATACTTTGAAGTCCGAGTAAGTTCATAAAGTATTTTAGAATAGACGACCGCGATGTAGAGATATGTTTGTGCCATGAAAAATGTGGTAGTGTTTGTTTTTCTTCTTTTTATTGTTCTGCGCTGTATGAAGCACGTTGCATTATAAATTCAAACATCATTAATGTATCAAAATACATGTTTGTAACAGCGGCTTGAGTCTCTTTCTCTCATCCAAACAAATGATACTGAATCATCGATTTAATCAGACACAACCTCTTTGAGAACCATAGGGGCAGTAGTATAATTTTCAATCTTCCGCTGATTACAAATGCAAACAAATTACACCATAAAACTAGAAATTGGAAAAGCAAACATTTTATAGGTTTATATGTCTTCAAACGTTTAATGATTTAAAAGTGAAAACGTAGTAGTTTGTAAACGACAGTCATAGAGTACACATTTAATTCTAATCCAATAGTGTTGTAGAACGCAATTAAAATAAAATTTTGACCGTTTTCTCACTTCATTTACATTTACAGCTGAAACTAACCCGTACCAGAGCCGACAGAAAAAGGAGAGAACAGCAGCAGTTTGTCAGCCATTCTTCCACCTCCGACTACTCTTACTACTCTTTTGCGGCATTTCTAGTAAGTGAAAATTTTTCCTTCCTTCGTCACTTTTGCAAGATTCCATGCGATGATGATTACTGTAATTGCAGTTTCTCAGCATGGCAATAAATTAAACAGAGATATAAAAAATTACAATTAAGTGCACATGACGCAAATACTTATAATCTCGGTCCTTATAGCAATCTGTCGTTACGTTGATTCATCATCATTTTTTATTCCGTTTGTAAAATTATATTAAATTTATTTGTGATCGAGATATTCTTTTTTTAAACCTAACTGGCGTATGATTAGTGTACATTTTTTGATAATTTTACTTTGATTTACTCAAATAGTGTGTCATGTGGTACCAAATAGACGACCAATCTATCAATCACTGTAATTTATTTCTTTTATAAAAGTTATCATTTAAAGACAAAAAGTTCTTTGATCTGCAAATTGTCGTGTTAGTCACACGATGACGTATTTTTAAAATGGTCACTCAAAATACAGGTGCCAAGTTATAATATGTACTTTTTTAGTATTAAATAATATTATACAAATACAATCTGTATGGTTTAATTTACATCCTTTTAAACATTTCCGTGACTATGTTTCATTAAATATTTGCAGTGCCGAATGATGTCAACTTACCGAATGATGGACATCGATTAGTGACGCTGGAGGATGCACTTCATCAAAGCTAAGCAACCGGCTTATTTATCTGGATTTTATTACGTAATATTAGTATATGGTTAGGTTGATAAAGTTATTACATGTAAATCTATAAGTTGTTAGCATAGTGAACGCAGTATTCTCCATAGAATACTTTGCTGCCTCGTTATTCTTTAAATATTTTCATACTTTGTATAAATATACCTAGTATTTGAAAGTAGAATTTATTTTAAAATTTACATTAAGAAGTAACTATTATTTGGAATATTTTTGAACCAGAAACAGTAATCCAATACTTGATGCAATATGTTTGAACTATTTAGCAGCAAATAATCAATATGTTCACCGTACGTGACTTGAAAAATACTTTTTGGCAAGCTGGCTGAAAAGAATTAACCACTTTGCACAAAGAAAATGCACTGGTGTAATTCAACACAATATTTCGTGTGTTATTGGCAGCTAAGTAGGCAATGTAGGTCACCTTAGCTCGATCACTTCTTATTTCATTTATCTTCTACATAACCGTCAACGCTAATAAATGATGACAACAATTCAACGGGTTCTTAGAAAAAAGGCAAAAGTAAGAGGAACTTTGAAGATTAAACCTGCCTTTTCAAACAGATCAAAAGGATCAAGTTTCAAGCTACTAAAATCATATACAGTTGGCTTGTTCCATAGTTCCCATCCATAAATATGTAAACCGTCGTTTTTTCTATTATAGCCACAGTAATTTTGCGGATAAAGTTTAGTTAGTTACTAAGTACAACGCTAACAGGTATGGGAAATGAAAGAAGATAACACTGCCATGTTTCTCTGCGAGACCACGGATATGTTTCTCGATGTAATGTCTCTAAAAACAAATTAAATTCGGGGTACATTGGTATCATGTTATCATAGAAGTACGTCGATGCGACCATATATATCTTCTCGTAGTTAGATGCATTAACTAGGTGCCCCCGATGGAAACCTGTAATTGCATAAACTTTTTTATGTTGTCGACTGCGGTTTAATTTGGGACCTTTAAAGAATAACGATGAGGTGTATCTAATATCCGTCCTTCGTTTCTGTATTATTTCCATTACAAAATTCGGAATTTGAAGGTCCTCATTCCAGCTACATATAGAAGATTTATTGTACGTTAAGCGTAAGTTTTCATCTGCCTCAATTAAGTTATTGAACTGAAAAAACCAATAATTGATGGATAGAGTGCTGGAATGAAACTTGAGGTTGACCTGACTATTGCAACAGGGTACAATGTACGTGCCTATGCTATAATAGTTGGCTCGTTTGCCGAGTTTCTACACTTTTACTAAAGTAATGTAGAAAAAATTATGATAAGGACTTCAATTAGCTAGGAGAGCGCCACTGCCCTTACCTGTAGGATGGTTTTTTTGTAACAAAAATTTGTTAGTACAAGCTATTTCTTATCAAGATAATGTAATCTTGAACTTGGTGGCAAATGAATTAGATGTTCCGCTATAAATATTTGCAAGTCTCCACCACCAAAAGTGTAATTACTCAGAAAAGAGTCTGTATTAAAACGGTTGGTTATTACCTTCATATAAAACCACGTAACCAGCAAATAATGTAATTTAAATGTTTTGTAAGGTTATATTTTTAAATTTTAAGTTTTATCATGAGTTTTTTTTGTAAAAACGGTTAACTAAAAGAAAGTTGTGAGGTATGCAGCATTTCGTTTTTGGGTCATGGTACTTTAATGTATTATAGTTAGAAAAGGAGTTTTCAATAATACTGAAAGGAGTCAGAATTACTGATTATTAAAATTTTGAAGTTACAAGTCGTATGAGTAAACAATTTAATATCCATTGTCATATGTTTTTTTCGATTTGTTAAATTATTGTATAAGGTTAAACGTCTTATTAATATTATTTTGATTTAAACTATGCCAGTTTTAATTAATATATGCTACGTTTAACATTTATTTTTCCAATAAAATAACATAAAAACTTAATTGAAATACTGTGTTTTAAAGGTAGAATATTTTAAATTACTTGATTTGATTAAAAACAAATTATTTTGTAACACACACATTCAATCATTACCTACGTTTTTCTGGGAATAAAATTAGGAAGTTACACCCAATATTTATGCTTGGTCGGCCAAAGCCCCAATGCAAATAACTCATCATTTCGAATATGAATCAGGCTGAGGAAGCAACTTGAAGCTTCGGAGTTTGGGCGCCTTTCCATCCAAAACTAGATGGAGAGTCCCGATTGCTTAGTGCAGATGCAGTGAACGGGCCAATGTACAAAGTAGCATGAATGCTACAATCCCCATTACTCCGTAATCTCTTATTAATACTGGATATTTTATCATTGCCAAAGATTTTATCCTATCATTATCAATATTCAACTCAACCGCTCGACATCCTGCAAATGCGGACTAAAATATATGAATGCTGTATTAATTACATGATTTATAATCTTGCAGTACTCTATAATATGCCTGTCGTAGCTATATTGTATATGCAAGTATGTTGATGTAAACTGCAAATTTTTTATTGATATTATGTTGTAGAAAATAGGCTGACCAGAAAAAATTGATGTTTTATCGTAGAAAAGACTATGTTAAAACATTGAACGTAAAGTAGTTCTATGCAACTGAACATATTTCTGATCCTGAAATCTTGAATCCACGGATTAAAATTTGTGTTGCACCATCCCGAAAAGTACTTTTAAGAAACAGTGAAAGATTTGCATTTTTACGTTTATTTAGCTATTTTATCTTCAATTTGAACTATATGCATAACCAATTCGAAACATCTGCAGCAAAACGACCAATTCATGTTCAACCACAGAAGTAGGACAGCTTTACGAACTATCCTATAATGTTACAATACTAATTAATCCAAAACAAATAATCTTCAACATCGAGTTGTATTTTATTTGCCACCGCCTGAATTGCATGCTCGGTAGGATGCATTTTTTTTGTTAAAACTCGTTTCTGAATGTGAAATTTATCCAGGCTCGAGGTAGTATACATACCTTCCCCAGAGCAATCTTTTTCATGGAACAAACAAAAACATTTGAGCCATGGCACCACAACATCAGCAATCGTTTCCGGCCACAGAAAATTCGTATTCCTGGTTCTGCTGTTGGGTATGTTAGCACAGGTAGAAGTCACATCAAATGTAAGTTCGTCCACTAACGAATAAGTAATTATATAATATAATTACTTATTTATGATTACAGATTCGTAATTTACGCATAAAAATCTATCATCCTGCCAATTTTCAGCCAAATCGGAGATAAAAAGTTATTGGAAGGAATCCACCTCGTTAAAATAAGACGGGCTTTACGTGTGTACATGAATTTGCTACATAGGTCTTTTACATTTTCATTTAAATTTTTGTAAAGAACATTCCACAAATATGCATTTTTATATTTGTCCCCCTTGATAACACCTAAAAAAGTAGTTATTACAAACAATGCATATGTAAGAGCAGTCCTTGAGAATTCGAATTTGACGTATACAAAGCGTAAAGTTTGCTCATTTACACCAAATGTGCTTAATGAGTTTTATATAGGTATGGAACATAAAATACGAAGTGCAAGACAAGTGTATCTGTTTACTGATTCACAATTTAGTCATTAATCGTTGCATAATTTAAATCAGTATTAATTAAAGCTATAGTGTTTCGAAAAATTATTTTACATTAACCATGTAAATATTATAATTATACATAATTATTCGCTTTGAATTATATGCATTTTCTAAAAGAAACGTTTACTTTAAACTCTTCGTTTTAAGCAACACCCTTGAAATCCACTACGCAATTGATTATACCTCGAACTCAGAACTTTGTAGTATGTCATGCGTTTTTCAATCACGAAACACACAAATGACAAAACAAAGCCTGTACTCAGAACGACAAATATAACCACAACGTTGCCCGCCATTGCAGGTTTTTCCTCGCGCTCTTGGTTTTCTAGATTCATTTGGGTTTGTTTCGTACTGTTGTATATGTTGTACGTTCTTATCCAAATTCCAGAAACTTGGAGACCTCTCAACTTTCGAATGAGTTGGTTCGAAATCCAACCACTTGGAAAAAATCCAATTCCTTCTTCAAACAGTGATTCGCTTCCAACTGAGCTATGTTTGAAGCCCTCATACCGAAGCATTTTTAAATATTGATTGCACATCACTTCTGGCAAAATAAAAGCCACCTGGTTGCAATCACGTAAACGCATATACATACTTTTATATTGTAAAAATGCATGACTTTTTGATCCTGCCGTCATGGAGTTTTCAATTAGAACAGCCGCATCGTCCGCTAGCATTGAGTGTTTCACAACCTTTTCCATTAGCTCGGTGACATTTGCTCTCTTTCTAAATTGATTGTAACGATACAGTACCTCAGATTTCCAAGATTGAGTGTTACCCTTGACTTCATGATAAGATGGTGAGATGCGATACTTTTTTGTTAATACCATCATCCTTGAGATTGCCCGACCATCAATATGCTTATCTATTCTTGTAAAGACACTGAAATTATCAACCACAAGCTGGTCGAAAAGGGTGTATGGGATTGATTTTCGTGGGGCTATCATGTTATAGACGTTATCATTCTTGTATGCGTTGGTTAGCACGATTGCTGCCATTAGCAAGCATGCAAAGAAAGCCTTCAAACCGATTGTATTTACCTGTTGTTGTGTATATGCACCTCCTTGTTCCAGCAAGAGTATTACCGGCTGTAAAAATACTTTTTGGGATAGAAAATCCTTGAAAGTTTCCTTTGTGCCCTTTATTTCCGCATCAACTGATTGATAGACGATTAGGAAAATTGGCATAATTAGCATGCTGATCAAAATTCCAATCCATATCCAACAATCGAACACATTCAGTAGCTCGGTGAATGCAAAAGTTTGCATTGGTTCCATTCCACAACTAACAAAGGCCAAAGAGCGTCCCAGGTTTGGGATGTAGATCGGGGAACGGCTTTCCCTTAGGAAGTGGTCCTCTGCAAAGTTTACAGTCACCGCCGAATAAAAAGCAAAATCTGGTGGTTTTCCATGGAAAATTGGCTTAGCACTGTGTTTCATTAGTGAGTCAGCTGAATGGTAACACATCATTTCCGCATGATTAAACCCCAATATCATCGTATAGTTGGTTAGAACGTCCATCCAGATCCGAACAAGAGATTGGGTCAACAATGCCTCGCTGTTAGTATACGTCAATTTTCGTCTATTTTCCCTTGTTAATTTACATATTGTTTCCATCTGCTCGAAAAAAGGTCCATTGGGATTCATTGCTGTTGAAAAATGATGCAAAAAAAAATTTGAAATCTGCCACACCAATCCGTTTAGCTGATAACCATCCCCCAGTTGCTCCTGTCTCCCATACATGATTGGTGTGTATTTCAATCTTCCTTGTCCTGAGCTTTGCGTGTTTGCAGATAAAGCTACAGCGTAGGCTCCAACAATTTTTGTGGTTGTGTGTTCTTTCAAATGCAGAGTTTCTGGGAATATTGGTTCTGTTTCCAAGAGCAGAAAAATGTCGCGAAATATACGATCTTTTGTACTTTCGCATGTCCCTTTGATTCCACGTACTGTTGAGCTAATCCAACCTTCAATGTCGACTTTATCATTATTTTTTACAAGAATATGGATTGGCTCGAACGATGGAATTGTTGCGATCGGAATGCGACATACGTTTCGTGTATAAGTCGTCCTGATCCTAAAAATATTTGGGGCAGGAACCTTTGAACTCACCGCTGTCGAATGCAATATGATGTTTACTTCACAGCTCCACGGTTTAGATGTGGTTAAGAACTCTTGGTAATCTAATTCAAAACAGTTTTTTGTTCGGGAAATATTACAGTTCCGTTGAATTACAGGGACTTTAGAATTGTAGCTATGGGTATTATCATATCGTGTTATAGAAACGAAACATTTTGAAAAAGATTCAAAATAACCATCCAGGTTTAGACTAACTTTGCCGGTTTGAGTTAAACTATTATGTGCGCTATTGTGTTTTTGAAATTTTATGGTTTGATAATTATCTGAAGCGTGTGTCAAAGAAAATACAAATTGCAGGGTTAATACATCCCTCGGAAATGTTAGGATGGACATTTTTAACCTAATCTAAGATTTCTATGCTGGTCGGACCAAGACTGAGGGTAGAGTTTGCATGCATTTTTGTCGTCTCATTTATATACCGTTTACTAAAAGCCCTTCATTTAAGCAAACTCAAGCGGTGTTAGAGCATGTTGCTTGCTGATGAACTACATTACGGGATATTTATTAATTTCCGTTCTCTGAAAGCCAATTTATGATCGCTGAGCTAGTAAATTACAATTGCCTAGATTTTGTATTACTTCATATGTTGGATTTGGATGCCACCCAATTAAATCTGGAAAATTAGTTATATTGAGTTTCCATTTACTCATCAGAATACAGATAGATATCTGGCAAATTACTTTCATACGAGCATACAGCATGGATGGTTATTCCGCCGCTTTATTACGTAAATGTGATTACATTTTTGTAAAAATAGGTTGAAGTAAAACATTTGACGCATACACTTGCCTGTCTTAAGAACAATTTGGACATGCAACTTCAGAAACAAACTATAGTTTTCTCATCTCAGATGGAATTTTCCAAAATAACATTCAAGAAAAAATGAAACGTTAAAAATCAATCATTCATGTCTTGTTTCTGTCAATCGCAATCATGCATACATTATGCATGCATGAAGCATTTTATACAGATAGTTGACAATGTATATGAGACAAAGGCTGTCTTAAATCTGACACGCTTTTCATCACAGGATCTCCATCCCTTGGGCAATAGCGGTGCACTATGGATCATAGCAAGGAGCATCCTTCCCATGTATCAAAACAACCAATGCTCCAGGACTTCTGAGAATCCCGCATCAATAATATTTCCAACATCCGCTTGAATGGGTGGTATTTTACACTCTAGGCTCGGCAACGAGAAGCTATCCAGGTAGGAGCGAAGCACGACAGGTTCCACCTCATTCCTCCCATCCAAAATCACAAGAATCTTTAGCTTCGGGGTGCTTGTCAGAAACTGGAGGTTTTGCCAGATCGGCCCAATCAGTCTGAGGTCCTTCAAGTTTGGCAGATTTACTCCGTATGGAAAAGTCTCTGGAAAACGTGTTGCCTCTTGATAAGGCACCAGTTTCTCAAGAGTGTCCGAGTAAAGCTCCAAAATGCGCTGAAATCCATTCACATCCTGTTTCTACCCAATGTCAATGGACAAGGATGTTAGGGGGAAGGAGAGGCGCTGGAGACTTGATAGGATTGTAGTTGGGAATAAGGCCAGTGTGTATCTGCTGGCATTGATAAGCTCCAATTCTTGAAGTTCAGAGAAATAATCGACCCCGCAATTTTGGCGAACAACTTCGAGGGATTTGAAGAAGAGTACGAGTTGGTTGTCCTCATACTCTTGTTGCTGCAGCGGCTCCGGAAACTCACTCAGCTTCAAAATCTAATGAAATCCATATAAAAACTAATTAATTATATTATATTCCAAACACATAATGAACTATTATTTTAGTTTAGATAAACTTTTCACCTTTAAATTGGGATAATGTGCAAGAAACTGCATCCACTGCAAAGGAAACTCTCGACTTAAGCCCAGGTTGATCTCGAGCTCCCTCATCTTCACCACTGTCTTGTCTATCGCTGGTCGACAGCTCTCCTTCCAAATTGGAATTAAAGTTCTTCCACCCCCGACCCTTCCTTCACCCCTCCACTGCGCCTGTCCAAAAAGATACATGTTCCCCTTAATAACCAAGGTCTCGAGGTTGGGCGTCAACTCTAGGAGGATGCGTCGCAAGTCCTCTCGCTTCCAAACTCTCGAGCTGCTGATCTCCAAATGGCTCATGAGAGGACCAACCCTCTCCCAAAATTCCCGTCTCTCCTCATGACTAAAGCCAACATCCCAGACTTGTCTCAGAGCGTATTTTCTGAAGGGATGCTTCCCGAACAGTTCAAAAGGATCGCCCGGCAAGTCCAGGAGTTCCAGGGCCGGAGTCGAAGAGAAATGAAAGCCAGAGAAGCATTCAGAACCCCGTTTGGGACCATCTTGAACAATCAACCAGGCTTCCTGTCGCCAACGGACGAAGGCAAGGTCGGACCATAACTTGCAAACCAAGTTGAAGCTCTTGAAGTCACTGAGAAGAAACGGGATCACATTGAAGAATCGTTCAAGAATCTAAAACATTATAAAAATATAAATTAAGCTCGAAACAAAACGTAAACAATCACTGGCAATCATTGAATTGATAATTAAAGCCATACATCTTCACTCATCATTGGGTTAGCGCCACCTCCAACTGAATACTCGGTTTGGTTTGGTTCTTCCATTATAAACAAAATTAACTGCTGTTTACATCAAAAACAACTGAAACTGTGAATCCTCACTAAATGAAACAGTAATCAAGAAAACACTTCAGGTAAACTGAAATCCGTTAAGAACTACTTAATTTTAACGAAAACCCGAGGAAATCTTCCAAACGCTTTTACACCCCGTGGCTGGCACGTGCATTTATCAGTGTAAGCGAAGCGCAGCACTGCTTTGTTGACAATTGGAATATTTGAATTGAGTCCTGCGCGCGTTTTTGAAATTTGCTTTCTCAATGCCCCAATGTCAAATGAAACGCGTTGAAAGCGAATGGCAAAGTCAATTGTGTTGAATGTTGGATCAGATGCTTAGGTCAGAAAATTTCTGGTTTAGTTTGGTTTGCTCAACAAACTTTGATCGCAGGAGTGGAAAATTCAGTGAATTATCAGTTTTTAAAGCTTATCAGTCGGGTCACAATGAAGCCCGTTACTAAAACGAGTGGGAGAGGAGGCTCGGGAAGGCGCCGGATGAATCATCTTGCTAGTTCGAAAAGGAGCAAGCCCAAAGCGAGAACGCACAAGTGTGACCACTGCTCGAAAGCGTTTTTGGACGCGGACGCACTGAGGAAACATTTGGTCGTCCATTCAGGTTATCATTACTATTCAGTTTCATTTAACGTTGTTATCATCAAATGTTGTCACTTGAGCTAATTAATTTTGAGTTTTTGTGGTTATCAATTGCAGATGCCCGGCCGTTTGGTTGTGATAAGTGTAGCTGGACGTTTAAACGGAAGGATTTACTCGCTAGGCACATTCTACGCCGTCATTCGGAAGAAAAAGGCAGAGTTGGAGGTGGTAATAAAAATTAATTGATGAACTAGTTTATTGTTGTTGGTAAATTGATGTTAATGGTGCATTCTCTAGTTTCAGGAGGAATGGAACCGCTGGAGCCTGTTACTGTGAAAATGGAGGACGCTGTAAGCGGGGCTAAAGAAGACCCTCAAATTCAGCCCTTGAGGAGGAGTCGCCGTCCGGTTAAGCGCCGATGTTTGTGCTGTGTGTCACCGACTGAACCTGGACCCCATCATCATCCAACTCCTATCATTCCTATTCCGGTGCCAACTCCAGCTGGGGGTCAAGGTGAAAGAGAGAGAGAACTGCATGTTTGTCTTGTGTGTGGGAAGGGATACTCTTCCAAATCGAATTTGAAGCGACATTCAGTCATCCACGCTGGTGGTAAGGGCTTATCAATTTTGATCGTTTATCATAATAACCGTCATAGTGGACAGTGGACATATTTCTGATCGTTTTCTTTTTAATTTTAGTTGGAGATCCGGTGGTTACTACTGTTGGAGATCCGATGGTTGCTACTGTTGCCATCAAACAGGAAGTGGAAGATCTCAGGGTTACTACTGTTGGAGATCCGATGGTCACTACTGTTGCCATCAACCAGGAAGTGGGTGACGGCACGACCCCACAAGAAGTTGAGATTGCAACAGTAACGAGTGAAAATGTAGGTGGAGTAGGAGCTAACAGCTGTCTGGAGTGCGGAAAAAGTTACAGTTTCCGATCCAATTTGCTGAGACACATTCGAAAAGAGCACGGGCGGGTTGCTCAGCTTTTGCCCAAGCCACGAGTAATCGTGAAGAAGAAAGCGACCGTTACTCGAAAATCTGGTAAACTAAGTCGCAACAAGAGCAAGGTGGCCAAGAAGACTCCACTGAACCCAAACCAGTGTCCAGAATGTGGAAAGCTTTTCGCAGAGCCGAAGAACGTTCGTCGGCACATGATTGTTCATCGAGGTGCATTCAAGAAGTTTTTGTTTCCTTTTATTTTAATAAGTTTGTGTTTTTTCATGATTAACTTATGAAATTACTGTTTTTGAGTACAGATGACCGCCCCTTTAGCTGTAGACTGTGCGTTTGGACTTTTAAACGTCGTGATTCTCTTCTGGACCATCTCCAGTCCGTCCATGGGAAAACCAAGAAAGCAGCTCAAAGGATGATGAAACAAGGAACTACTCAACCTTCATCCGATGCTGCTTCTTCTCAACATCCGTCGGCTCCTTTGGCAAAGGCTCCCAAACGTCGTGGAAGAAAGAAGAGAACGGGGTCACCACCACTTCACAAATGTCCTCAGTGTTGGCTAGTTTTACCGACGAAGAAGAGTTTGGGCGTTCATTTATCTACTCATAACGGTAAGGGATGGCAAAAACTTATGAAAAATGATTTTTTATTTTGTGTAAGAAATGATGACATTATTGTACCTTGAAGATGTTCGCCCGTTCGGATGTCGCCTGTGTATGTGGACATTTGCTCGAAGGGATACTTTATTCATGCATCTCAAGCGGAAGCACGCGAAATCCGAGAGGAAAGCTCGACAGATGGCTTATGGTGCTTTTGGGAAGACTAGCTATAATATGAGAACGAGAGAGAAAACTCAGGCTGCTGCTTCGACTCCACAATCTCCAGCGACGCTCACAGTTCGGTAAGGAATCTTGGAGAATCATCTAATATTTTTGTTATTTTGGTAGTTCTGTTTAATTCCTAATAAATGCTCATAATATTTTGCTTCTAAGGATTAAGGAAGAGCCCACCTCCCCAAAAAAGCGGGTACCAAAACCTGCTCCGGTTGACAAACGTGGAGTAAAAGTCATTGTGGGGGATATCCTATTCTTTACTCCAAACCTACTTGTGAAGCCTCCTGAAAGGAAAGTCCAGGGCTGTGCCACCTACGAACAGTGGTTTTGGGAGGATTACTGCCGAGTCATTGAGGAGCGGAACTCTGCACCACTTATCGTAAGTTATATTAACTTCAGAATTAGAACTTAAAATATTAAGAATTAATTTTTATGCAATAGTTTATCTTTCTATTTTCAGAAAGATGAGCCGGACTTTGGCATGACGCTGCTAGAAATGACTGAGATGGCGCTTA
Source organism: Orchesella cincta (assembly GCA_001718145.1). NCBI lineage: Eukaryota > Metazoa > Arthropoda > Collembola > Entomobryomorpha > Orchesellidae > Orchesella > Orchesella cincta. The sequence goes on from LJIJ01001088.1 coordinate 16,247, forward strand.
AGGATTTTAATATATGATTACTTTGCTGTCACACTATTTGGTTGGTAGTGATTAAGTGATGATAATTAAAATAAAAACGTTTGCAAAACATTACGTTTTGATCATGAGTGGACTTTTTTCCATACTCCTTCAGCTTCAGCCGAGTTGCATTTTCAGTTAGAACTAGCCGAGGCAACCAGAAACGCTTTGAATGTCATAATTTAGGTTTAACTTTAATATCATTTCCTTTAGACATCCACACCAACACTTTCATACGTCACCTCATCAATTACCAGCTACCAGAATACTATAGTTAACCTATCTCCGGGGTCTGTCCAGAATCTTTAAAATATTTTGACAAAATGGTCGAAGAAGCTTCTTAAGAATCTCCACCATTGCATACTCTATATGATTTAGTTTTGTTGTTAAACCCGTTGTTGATTATTAGTCCTGATCATCTATTAGTGTCTAATAGTACAGACAAATACATGCTCTCTCAGGTAGTAGTCGCCACGCAGCCCAGACTGTTATAATTGATGGTGCTTAATTAATTAGTTCTAAAAAAACTGACGTTGATGATTAACCAAGGTTAATTCCTTCTCCGTGGTAACTTTCATCGCGTTAAAGAATATTTTTTGAGCATTGAATTTCAATTTTCCAAACAATTTATTGCCAATTTCATTTGTTTCGTTTTAATCAAAGCCTTAAACTGATCCTATTTGTATGGTTTGTATGTGGAATGCTCAAATTCTTAAAGTAGTGACATGAGCCCGCTGTAATGTATTTCTTGGCGCGGAAGAAATGGCGAGGACGGAGTTTGTGTATTCTTAAAAAATTAACTCTAAAATCTGCAGGAACTATATGTGGATAATGGCTATAACAACGAAATTATGCTTTCGTGCATGGCCCATATCTGAAGCTGGCAGATAGGACCACGACTTTGACCCTTCTGATTAATAGTAGCACAATTTCGTTGTGTTATAGCATTATCCACATATAGTTCCTGCAGATTTTAGAGTTAATTTTTTAAGAAACACAAACTCGTCCCATTTCCTTCCGCGCAAGAAATACATTACAGCGGGCTCAATGTCACTACTTTAAGAATTTGCAAGGCATTCAATAAAACCATTACAAATAGGATCAGTTTAAGGCTTTGGTTTTAATTAAATTCAAGAAGAACAAAATTTTCATCAATTAGGCCATTCGACCGACAGTAATTGTAATGATAAGTCTAAAAACTTAATATTTTTTATTCGGATTTTGCATAGACATGAGTAAAAACTGGGGTTTAGTAGGATTTACTGATTTTCAAGCCTTACGATCAATCATCATCATTTTAAGATATTCAACTGTTTTATTTGGATTCTGGATTTCCTGGTGGAGGTGGAGATGGAGGGTATGGTTCATGTTCTAGAGAAGAAATAATAAATTATGGTAATAAAGCTTACATTTAGTTTGCTTTAAATATATGTTATACCGACGCACTTACCATGTGCAGCAGTCAATGTTAAAGAGTTCAAAAGGGTGAGCGCCAGCATGACACTCACAAAATTTATGAGAAACCTCATGGTTTTGAAATTTTTATACGTTGGGGAATTTTACGATGAACGAGAATTTGTATAAAAAATTCTTTGGCTGCTGTTTCTGCACCTGCCAGTAAGAACAAGATGTGAGGGAATGGGATGCTTACTTGTCTGAACTCTACATCATTCAGTAGTCGTTTAATCGTCATAATTATGTCGTTGTACTTAATCACCGTCTTGATGGAGTATAGTATAATGGGGGTTTTTATGTGAAAAGCTATAATAACGTTTTTAGATGCGTATCAGTGCAACATGTCTCAATTAACAAGTCTTAATTACATTTGGGGAAGTGAACAACAACCTTGTCAAAGGATATATTTACTAACATTTAAATATAATAGATGTTATTTCAGTTGATGACCCTTCGCTTTGACAAAATAATTCCGTGCCAGAAATACATAGTCAATTGTTAATGTAAAACATGAATTTAAAAATATATAATAGTGAATAGTAAATTAACATGCGATGAATGAATCGCAGAGCTCTAGAAATCTTCAGACGCATATATTCACAACTGCAAGGTAAGTACAAAGAGTTCAGTAACCAGTTCCTGATTTAGGAGGAGCTTTGGAAAGACCTGGGATTCCTTCAGTTGAGAAGCATTTCTGAAAGAAAAAATTTACTCAGTTTTATAAAGTTTTATAAAACTTCAGTTTTTATGTTCGATTAGCTTACGCTTTAATGGTTTGGATAGCTTTTGCCTTTAAATCCTCCATTGAAATCTCTCTCAAAACCAAATAAAGCCGAAGCGCCACGTCCACATCCCACTGATCCAGATTTTCCATGAAAATGTTCTTAACCATCTCTACAACGGGGTGCATAATGTATTCATCCCCAAATTTCAACAATTCCATCAAAATGTTAGGCTCGTTCACCGCATCCTCCACAGCTTTCTCTGCATCCGGCTCCATCATGAACTTCTCAAAAGCTGCCACGGCTTCCGGAGAAAGGGACGTTTTGTTCAAATTGAGAACATTCTTCTCCCCACTTTGCCAACGCTGAAGCCAGTTGGAAATGACTGGGCTGATGGCTTCAAGCTTAGCCTTGTTGCAGCAAATCTTCACCCCGTTTTCCAGAAGCAGTGTCAATTCCTCATCATCAGAAGTTGTTTTGAGAGAACGACGAAACTCCAAAAGTGGTGACATGTCCACCTGATTAATGTTCGCCTCAACAATGAACATTGCTGCAACATGATCTTTCGTTTGAATCTGGTTAATTAGCCAAGCATTATCTGAAGTAGCCAACACGTTTGTTCCTCCGTTCGGGGAAATGGCAGAACAGAGTTCCAGATCTGTAAAAAGATCAAGCTCAAATTACTTGCTACCATTTAAAACGACATGAGTAGTTATTTTTACGTCTGACTTACTGATAATAATAGGAGCGCTCAAATCTGCCGATGCAAACACCATTTGCATCTTAAATTTTAGCTTTTTCTTGAACTCCTCAAGAAGAAATGTGAGGAGTGTACCTTTCAATGCAATTTTCACCGCGTTCTCTTGTCCCGTCCCTGGATGGAAGCAAAAGGTGACCTCCACGTTTCGCTTTCCGTTGCTGAAACTGAAAACCATCTTTTTTTTACTCACAACTCTTCAAATTAAATGTTAGTCGAAACTGTAATACTCACACGTGTTCCTTATCTTCAGAGCCAACTAGTTGCCTGAAGCCGGATTTCACCTTTTCACTCAATTCGGTCAACGCATCGGAAGAGTTTGGAGGTTGGATGTGGATATCTAGATACTTATTTCCTGAGTAAAGAAATGTACCATCATCGCAAGATTGTTTCCGTATGTCAATTTTTTGAAATTTTGTGTTCAAAAGATAGACCTTCATAATGACGGCTAATGAACGCTTTTCTCTAATTAATTTTTAACGGCAAGTATTTTTAATTCAAACAAAACAGAAAATTAGTTTCAATCAGCAAAGTGGACGTATGGTCTTTAAAAAATACCACAACAAACTGAAATGAAAATACATAACTGGGAGCACTACTTCACAGCTTCACACATCTTCAATTACCAAAATGCAGCAAAGTGAATGGATATATAGATAGATCCAGATAGATGCAGGACAGAATACACAATTGACTTTTGACTGTTCTTTTCCTCGTGTATTTTAAATACACTCGCTTGTGACATTGCTTTATATACCACGTATTCTTATGCATGCATTTTCGCATGTAGTATGTAAGCTAATTTTAGCTTTATCTTAAACTCTCGTTCGTTGTACAATACAAAGCGATTGTGGAATAGATTTTCGTGTTATATTTTAACGTAACAAGCCGGTATACCAAATAGCCATCAGAACACAGTTTCTTGACATAATTAATTGTGTTTGCATCAAAATTTAGAGTTGACAAGCAGTGCAATCGTTCTTCCAAAAGATAACGACATGAAAATTCGGCAATTCTCAATTAACCCCGTATGCCCATAATTATTCTTCGGGTAAAACTTTAGATTACGTAATGTCATAATATTTTTTCATAGACAAAATGTATTTTCGAAAGCACGAAAATCTACAAGCAACCAATTTACAAACATACGTACATACATAATATTTCCATTATGTCTTAGAACACTGTAAATGCGGCATCATTGACGCTGCCGCATTAAAAACCCAGATATCCAGAATCCTACCGATATATGAATAATATGAGAGATGGTGATTTTATCTTTAACAAGAATACGTGAAGCATGAAGAAATACTGCTGGGGAATTTTCTTGCAAATTACAACCGCACTGGTTTGATACTTCCATTTTTTCACTGCAAACAACACGGGAAGTGGTTGCAAAAGCAAGGGCATCAAAATGCCCATGTTCGGAAAAAGTTTCTTAACACTCCGTTACTGGGCTAATTCCACCGTTTGTAGTCAAACGGGTGAGTGAGATGGGCAGATCGGGGCTTTGGGAGTGGTGGACAAGAATGGTTGAAGAAAGTCTACAGGGACTTTTTTACTAAAGTTTTGAGAAAACCGAATATAGATGTTAATGTTGTCGTCATTTTTGGGCTTTAGTTATTGGCCATTTAGTTTCGTGTCTATGCATTACGTGTGAATGCAGGTGGTGATGGTGCAATGCTTCAAATAATGTATCAATATCTCTAATCTACATGAATTGATTTTGACTGATTGGTTGATTGATTATTCTCCACCAAGTATTACAAAAGCAATGCACATAAAAATTACTGCAGCCAAATTTATGCGATAGTACTAAAAGTTCAATCCTTAAATAAAAATCATGATGGAAGCTATGTAATTGCATTTTGTATTGACATCACTTACATATGTTATTTATGGCTTTTGCTTGTCGTAAATTGTTTATGAATTGTAAATAAATTTTCTACTAGAATGTGACTACCCATTTGTGAGAGCCTACGTGCCCAGAAATTTTGTTGCTTAAACAAATGGATTAACGAAAATAACTCTTACATCTTATGCATATTACATATTATATTAATGCCACAGCTTTTTAAGGAGGTTGGGATGCCCAAATTAGATACACTCACAAAGTCAGTTCTTTAATACCCAAAAATATCAAAACCCAACATTGTAAAAACTAAACTATTCTCTCATGGTGTGTATGCATAATTGTGTTTGTTTGGTGAATATTTTGGGTACATAAAACGAAATGAGACCCAAGTTTCTTCGCTGAAAGTTGAAACCCTTGATATACACTTCTCATGCAACTAACTACTTATAAAAAGTGCTAAATAAAGGAATATACATGAATGAGGATGAGGGTATCACGTATTTTTTTCATGTAAAAAATTCTTTTACCTGACTTTTGTCTTTATGTACGACGACTTCATTTTGGTGTCTGAGAGGTTTCAGTATTAGTATACTTCTGAGTTTCAAGCTTGCTGCACATTTTCTCTTCCGCTGACGAAACGTCAACTATTCCAATTCTAATTAATCTATCTACACAAATTAATTTGAAGTCACAACAAGTATGAAACGAGCACGTAAAACCCGAGATACTAAAGTCCCATGTGGACCTGAGGAGGAGATTATTTTTGTTAACGACAATCGGAACCCGCTCCTCAACAACGTTGTAAGTTTACGTAATTAACTTTCATTTTAATTGCAGATACATCGATTTTCAAATACAACTTGTTTTTGTTATTTCAGGTAATGAATCGTGTATTTGAAGTCATCCCATTTAACTTCAATGACTTCAAAAACTTTCGCTTGGTTTCAAAGCTTTGGCTCAAGGAATCTCTCGGTCGTTGGCGCAAAGAGGTCTGGTTGTCCTTGAGCTGTAGGTCAACTTCATCTGGCAATATTGAACCTAAATTCCTCCCGCTTCAACAGTTCATGAAGATGTTGAATTTACAAAATGATCCATTTGGACTTGTTGGGAAAAACCATTACAAAAAATACAAAGTTAGCATCTCCCATGATTTCCCAGAAAGCGACGAATTCTGGAGTAAAATTGGCTACTTCATGACTCACCTCAAGCTGTCCGACTTTGCCTTTTGGAAAGCTCCAGAAGCCTTTGTTCAAATAATATTTGAGCTCACCCCCAACTTGACATTTTTGTCGCTGGAACGAAATGAATATCAAGACCCAATTTCCCGTGTCAGCAATATGTTAACGTATCCGTTTTCTGCTTCGCAAGCAACTGAGTATTATATTCCTAATCCCCGTTGGGATGAGAAGCTACGACCATCTAAGCTTTCAGATGTTCAAAAAAAGTTGACCCACTTTGAATTCACCATGAATAATTATGACCCAACCAGTTCTGATTTGGAAGAAAGGTTTGGAATATCTTGGATGTATTTTTTTATTCGTTTTCCCAACATCAAGGTAAAATTATTATAATATGGGAAACCTTGATGACTGGCAATTATGATGACTAAAGTACTTTTATACCTTTTCATAGGTTTTGAAACTACAGGGCTTCCCATTAGGTTTTAAAATCGCGGGTGTAGCGTATACCGAAGTGCTCAAGATTCTTACTGCAGTGAAAACAGTTCGTGACAACAACGATGGACAAGATTGCCTCACCTACCTTGAGCATCTTGACCTCCTCAACGCTCGTTGGAACATGCAAGGAAAATTTTTAAAAGAAAACATTCCCATGCTTGAAAAACTTCAGTTTCCACTCACTTCTTTGGCCCTTGACATTGGTCATCTGGACGATAAATGTCGAGTACTGAACAAGATCCTAAAAATCTACTCTAAAACTCTACAGAAGTTGACGGTTTTTCGAGGAAATATTCATCAGCCATTCTCCCAATCGTTTCCGTATGGCGTTGAGCTTCCAGTTTTGACAGAATTACGACTCATTGGGCCAATTTGTCGCCATCTCCATTTTTTAAAAGATGTGCCCCAACTCAAAACTCTGGTATTGCTGAATGGCTATGACGAAATGGAGCCGGAAGTGCTTCATTCTTACGTGGACTATTCGTTGGAACGTCTGAGTGACAAAGTAGTTATCAAACATGGGAGGATGATTAGACCGTTTCGTGGCGTTATTGAAAGGACCAATTTTTCAGGAACATCCCTGAAAAATCTTGTTATGCCACAAATGGAAGAGTTTATTGTTGGGCATGAGCTTTGCAGCGAAGAGAAAGTGAAAGCGCTTGGAAAGTTGATGCCTGGGTTGAAAAAACTTCGTTTGGGATTGGAGAATGATGGGTTTAGGAGGACTTGCAAGAATTGGGCACAACTCCATCACCTGGACATTCAACCGTTTGACGTGGATGAGAAAGGGTTTCTGGGAATTGAGAAAAGGCAAAAGTATCGCCAACCCAATATTACGGATTTGAAGCGTAAGCTAATTAAATGCGTTATGATTTGGTATGTTATTTGGCTGGATGTCAGGAGACGTATTTTTTTGTATTGCAGAATTAAGCTATCTCAGAGTAGCTGCTCATTCCAATGATTCCAATCAAGGTGGGTTGTCGACTGGTTCCATTGTTGATGGACTCTTTTTGGCAGAAAGTTTGAAGAAGGTGAAACTGACTGTTACACCCAAGGTAAACTAGTTCTAATAACTGATGCTTTTTTTGCACAGCAGATGAATGACATGTATTGTTTTGAATTCTTTTCAAAGGCTAGCAAAAAAGTCCGAGAAATGTTTGCTTCCAAGTTTCCCTAACAAGGATGCAGGATGGTAGAGATGACTGATTTGATATTTGATGAAGGATGAGGTTTTTAGTTAGGCATTCACAAATGTTTATCCTATAGTTAGTTCTGGGCAGGTTTTATTGATTCGAATTCTAAACAATTTACAGAATGACTGCTCACAATATAAAAAAACTACTTTTGTTATGTTATTTATGGTTACTTTATCGGTTTACAACAAACTAAGAATACTTTGTTAATACCTAATTTAAGTAATATGGATATAGATCCCTAGATTGGGTATCAATAAAATTATTATTAAAACTAATTGAAATTATCATGCTTTTGACTAATCATACTCAAGCTGAAACTGAATACATGGTTTAGTTACAGACTTTATTCAATAAAAAATTACAAGTCGGATTTCAAAATTGACAAAATTTTCATAAAAGTAAAAGTACTGATGAATCCTGAATCTCTTGGCTGCTTTCACCCACATACGTGTGGATCATCTTGAGATGTTCCTTCAACCCCGTCTCTCGAAGATAGGACCTTGAACAAAGGTGACACCTGTGTTTCTCGCCATGCGTCAAGGTATGTGCTTTAAGTTTTTCCTCATCCCGGCATATTTTCCCACAAGCGGTACACATTAACTCACAGCCAGAATGGCACTGCTCCACATGATCCCTGAGACGATCCTCTCGACGACCCTCTCGAGCTCGACGATCCTCCCCACGACGATCCAGACGAAACTGAAGTCCACAAGAAGGAAAAAAGCATTTTCTCCCTTTCTTTGATTTTCCATCTCTTACCCCCCAATTCACATCCGAATAAGAGTTACTTGGAACAAACTGGTCTGCTTTCTCTTTTCCATGTTCATTCAAAATGTGAGATCTGAGGAGACACCGTGCAAAGTAGAATTTGGGGCATTCTGGACACTTAAACTTGGCGTTTGATGAATCATGACGTTTGATGTGCTGTTTCAACGCATGTCTGGATAACAGTTCCTTCCCACAAATGTGACAGACGTGGGTTTCTCCTACTTCAGAATACAATGCCACTTTTTCTTCCGCCGACATGTGGGTGATCAAGTGATTGTGGATACGCCCTGGCCACCAATTTTCAAAGGACTTGCCACAAGTTTTGCACTCACTCGCTTTAAAAACTCCACGAGAGCACAATGGAACATGTTTCTTAAGCTGCTTAAAGGTGAAGTCTTGTTGGCAATGGGGACATTGATGCTTTTTCTTCGTTCTACGAGCTACCGATTGTGAAGAATGACATCGACTAATATGGCCCGCTAATAATTTGTCCAGTTTGAAAACGTTCCCACAAATATGGCAGATATGATCCGGTCTCCCAGAGCCATGGGCCACAATCATATGGTTCTTTAGCGATTGGGAACGTTGGAAAGTTTTATTGCAAACTAAACAATCGAAGTCCCTTTTTGAAGAGCTTTGCAAGTTTTGGGTCTGTTGTCGGGGCCTGCCTTCGGTTTACTGATCCTTCTAACCTTGTGGTGACCTGTTTTGTGCATTTTCAGATGATATTCCAAATTCTTGTCGGTTGGAAAGGTAGCGTGACACTCATTTACACTACATTTATAAAGCAGCAGCCTTTCTCCATGTTTAATGTTGAAATGGCTTTGAAGTCGAAGAGCTGTATGGAAACCGGCATCGCATACTTCACAAATATATTTATGACCATCTTCCGCCTCTGTGGAATATTCGGTGTGGAGAATCTCATGGAGTTGGAGATAGCCTGAGCTCAGAAACCCCAAATGACATATTTCGCAGTGTTGAATTTTCTCTTCTGTGCCTTCTTCCAAATGAGTTTTCAAATGCTGACTGTATTCTGCGTGGGTTGTGAACTTTTGGAAACAGGAATTGAAGTAGCATGTCAAGATGTTTTTGTGGCAGAGGCTGACGTGAACATCCAGAGTCTGGGACAGTCCAAAATCTTGGTGGCAGAAAACGCAGGGAATATTTGCAACATTTTTTCTTTTCCAGAGAGAGCACTCATCCATTTGCAAGTGCTGGTGAAGCTCTTCGTCTCCTTTTCCAACAAATAATTCGCTACAATGCTCACAAGCCTGGTTATCATTGGAATTTTCTTTTTCGACTCGAACACGAGCCCGCTTGTTGCCTGATTTGGAAGTCTCCCTGTAATTAAAAACAGATAACCACTTTCAACATGTCCTCCTTCCGTCATCCTTGGCTATATTTAACACAATCATGACTAAATTTCTAACTTACGAATCTGATGAAAGATTTTCTTCCGTTTTAGGAAAACCCCCATTGACTTCCTGCTCTTCTTCGTCATTTCTATCACTCTTTATATTCCTACAAAATCATTATGAAATAAAACAAAAATTAATTTGCAATTAAAACTGCTTAAATGAAAACTTTGCATCCTAATACAATAACATGAGTCTTACAGAAACTGAGAATCGCAAGGAGAAGTATCAGGAAGAAAGTCAGTTTCAAAATATCCTTCTACATTTTCCAAATGGCTGTCCTCTTCGAATTGCAGGACTGTATCATCCTCCAAACTAGCAGGAGTATTGTCAACTTTTATTGCAGGATGCAAAGGCACAATATCCACATTTGGAAGTAGTTTCCGGCTCGTTTCTTTACCTAATCAGTGTCAAAAAGAAAAAATATAAAAGCTTGTATTTACTGCATTATTTAAAAGTAATTTTTATTTACTTTCTTATAATTTTAACTCAAATTTTGCAACTAAAGAATTCGCAAGAATCTTACCGACTTTTGGATCGCCACCTCCAGTTACACGTTTGGAACCCTTGTGGATCATCTTGTCTTGCTTGAGTACTTGACTAAACTTTCGTTTCAGCTTGTTGTTCTGGCCTGTTTTGTGGTTTTTCATATGATATTCCAAATTTTTGTCCGTTGGAAATGTAGCGTGACACTCATTTACACTACATTTATATAGCAACAGCTTTTCTCCGTGTTTAATGTTGAAGTGGCTTTGAAGTCGAAGTGGTGTTTGGAAACCAGCATCGCATACTTCACACCTATAGCGACAGGCTTTGTTCCCGTCTGTTGAATATTTGGTGTGGAGAATCTCATGGAGTTGGAGATAGCCCGAGTCCAGAAACCCCAAATGACATATTTTGCAGTGTTGAATTTTCTCCTCTGAACCTTCTTCCAAATGAGTTTTCAAATGCTGACTGTATTCTGTTTGGGTGGTGAACTTACGGAAACAGGAGTTGAAGTAGCATGTCCACATATTTTTGTGGTAGAGTCTGACGTGAACATCCCGAGTCTGGGAATACACAAAAGTTCTGTGACAGAAAAAGCAGGGAATATCAGCAACAGTTTTCTTTGTCCGCAGATAACTCTCATGCGCTTGCAAGTGTTTGAGAACCTCTTCGGCTCCTAATCCAACAAATGATTCGCTGCAATGCTCACAAGTTTGGTTATCATTGGAATTTCTCTTTTTGACCCGAACCCGAATATTCTTGTCTCGTTTGTAATCAGTCTCCCTGTAATTATAAATAGATAACCACTTTCAACATACATGTTGTCTTTCTTTGGCTATATTTAACATGACTAAATTTATAACTTACGAATCATCATCAGAATCCGAAGACGAAAGATTCCCTCCCGTTTCTGAAAAACCTCCAACGTCTTCCTGCTCTTCGCCGTCATTTCTATCACTCTTTCTATTCCTACAAAAGTATCATGAAATAAACAAATAATTTTCAATTAAAACCTGTTTTAATGGAAACGTTTCGTACTAATACAAGAACACGAGTCTTACGGAAACTGGGTATCACAATGATTAGAATCAGGAAGAAAGACAGTTTTAAAATCCCCTTCTACAGTTTCCAAAAAAATAAAACATGTATTTACTGCATTTGTTAAAAATAATTTTATAATTTGAACTCCCATTTTTCAACTAAAGAACTTTGAAGAATCTTACCGATTTTTGGATCTCTACCTCCAGTTGCACGTTTGGAACCCTTGTGGATCATCTGATCCTGGTTTAGTACTTGATTAGATTTTGGTTTCAGCTTGTTATTCTGACTTATTTTGTGGATTTTCATATGATACTCCAAATTTTTGTCCGTTGGGAAGGTAGCTTGACACTCTTCTACACTACATTTATAAAGCAACAGCCTTTCTCCGTGCTTAATGTTGAAATGGCTTTGAAGTCGAAGAGGTGTATAGAAACCAGCATCGCATACTTCACAAATATATCTATGACTTTCCTTCGCCTCTGGGGAATATTTGGTGTGGAGAATCTCATGGAGTAGGAGATAACCAATGCCAAGGATTCCTAACTGGCATATTTTGCAATGCTGAATTTTCTCTTCTGTACCTTCTTTCAAATGAGTTTCCAAATGCCGACTGTATTCTGCTTGGGTGGTGAACTTTTGGAAACAGGAGTTGAAGTGGCATGTCAACATATTTTTGTGGCGAACTCTGACGTGAACATCTTGCGTCTGGGAGAGTGTAAAAGTTTTGTAACAGAAAAAGCAGGGAATATCAGCAACAGTTTTCGTTGTCCGGAGATAATTCTCATGCGCTTGCAAGTGTTTGAGAACCTCTTCGTCTCCTAATCCAACAAATGATTCGCTACAATGCTCACAAGTTTGGTTATCATTGGAATTTCCCTTTTTGACCCGAACCCTAACATTCTTGTTGCCTGGTTTGTAATCAGTCTCCCTGTAATTAAAAACAGATAACCACTTTCAATATCTCTTTCCTTGGGAATATTTAACATGACTACATTTATAACTTACGAATCATCACCAGAATCCGATGACGAAATATTCCCTTCCGTTTCTGGATTATATTCCTGCTCTTCGCCTTCATTTCTATCACTCCTTCTATTACTACAAAACATTATGAAATGAACAAATAATTTTCATTTAAAAACAGTTTAAATGAAAACTTTGCGTCGTAATACAAGAACATGAGTCTTACATAAACTGGGTATCAAAAGGATTTGAATCAAGAAGAAAGTCAGTTTCAAAATCCCCTTCTACATCTTCCCACTGGCTGTCCACTTCCAATTTCACGACCGTACCTTCCACAAAATTAACAGGAGTAGCAAAGACCGTGCCTGCTCTTTTTGGAGGCTGCAGAGGCACAATATCCACAATTGGAAGAACTTTCCGGCTCCTTTCTAAACCTATCAGTGTCAAAAAACACAAATATAAAGGCTCGCATTCATGCTATTCATTATCCATCGAAGTCATTGTAATCAACTTTCGTTTTAAAATTTAACTCACATTTTTCAACCAATGAGCTCCGAAGAATCTTAATGACTTCAGGAACTCCACCTCCAGTTACCAGTGAAGTCTTCCTGTTTGCCCCCTCCAATACTCTCGCCACTTCCCCCAACTTCCACGCCAGGCGAAGCTCAACTTGCAACAGCTCCTTGTACAACTCACAAACACTACTAATCAACCTCTGGCAATCCTCACAAAACACAAATTCGTCTCCTCTACTATCTCCTCCAACTTTCAAATATTTTGAAGCAAACTTCCAAAACCTGTCATATAGTTTACTTCCATCATCCTCATTTCTTGATGATGAGGAACTCAAACCACCGACTTTTTTCAAACACAAAAAACAATTATTCACTTCAGTTTTCATTTTGCATTTAACTAATCACTATACATCAATTTCTAAAAATTCAAAGAATAATTCGAGTCAACAAAACAAGAATAGTTTACATTTTGCAGCCGTCAGCTGAGCGTCCCCTTCAGCACCCAAGTGGAGCAGATTGTCGAGATCATAATATTTCTCTTTTTTGTTTACATCCTTTTTCGGCTATTCTTCCTGAGGAAGACTTCCTCGCGTTCTTTCTCTCACTTTCACAATAGTTCTCTCGATTTTTTTTATTTGTTCACTTAATTTTATAACCAGGATAACTTTAATTTATCACTGAGCAATGGCACCAGACACAGAACTTAGCCGGGTTTGTTTTGTTTGCTGGAAAGAATCATCCTCATCATCCATTTCATTGAACAGTGACCCTTTACTTTACTCAAAGTTTAATAGTTTTGTGCAGCAATATTTGCAAGTTGAAGGAGATAAGGCTGAAGAGGAGTTTGAAGGGTTTTGTGACCCTTGTGCGAAAAGGGTCTCTCTGATTTGTAAATTGTTTAAGGAATTATGTGCAGTGGAACTTCATCTCTCTTCCAAATTAAAAGAGTTGGGGAAGCTTATCAAGGAGTCTGATAAGCAGGAAGTGTGTACACCGTTGAAAAATAAAAAGAGGAAGGTTGAGGAGCTTCGTAAACAAATTTTTATTAAGTGTATGTAATTTTTTCAGTTAATTTGATATAGATGATTATGGAATTCGTGCGAAATATTCATAGTTATCTAATTTATTATGATTGAGTAGGTTTTCAAAAGTGTGGGCTATCCATTGATGATCTGGAAGGTGAATGTGGTCCAGAACCAGAAGAAACACCGCCGAGTGACCATGAAGACATCAAGCCGGATTTGGAAGCCTTGCAACATTTGGTCCACCACTCCATTTTAACTCCCGACGAGCCGGATTTGCGGTGAGGATTTTGTATCGGTTTTTACTAATCGTTAGTTTAAATTAAATCAAGTCAACCAAGTTTAGTAACATGCATTTTTTAATTCGTTCTAATTGCAGCAGTCAAACCCAATCCCATTTGGGAGACAAGCATCCAGTTACTAATGATGATGATGACCTGATGGACAGAAGTCAAGAAGATGAGAGCAGATGTGATTCCTTCGTTACTCCTAATTCACCATTTAGTGATAATGACCGAGATGATGACAGGCAGGCAGAAGATGAGGATGAAGAAGAGACTCATGGAACTCAAGAAAATGCTGTTGAGGATGATTCCGAAGCTTCCGAAATGGATAGCGATTCTGATTCTGATGCCAGTTTTCAGCCTTCCAATGATGACGATGAAGATATTAAATCAGAACCGGAAAGCTCGTAAGTGAACAAAAATACTTTTTGTGTATGAACTCAATGCCATGCTCATTTCTTTTATTTTCGGATTCTAGAGATGATGATAATGAAGAAGAAGAAGAAGTGGAGAGTATGGAAGAGGATGAAGAAGAAGACGAACCTTTGGCACCATTAGCCTTCACGCGTAAGCGAAGGAGACTTGGAAAGGAAGAACTCTATTCTAAGGGTATGCAGCCACCCCAAAAAGTAGGCAGACTCCGCAAACCTACTCAGGGTTCAAGAGCTGAAGAGAAACAACCCCAACGAAAAGGAGTTAGGGGGAGACCACTTGAAACTTCTCTAGCGGAGGGATTTGAATGTGAAGTTTGTGGGGAAATGAAAAATAGCGCAGTTAGTCTCAAAAAACATCTCAAGTCTCACGAGAATTCTGCAACTTCCAAGAAATATCCTTGCACTTTCTGTAAAAGAACGTTTTCCTTTGAACTCAAACGAAAAATGCACATCGAATCTCAGCACAAGAGTCTTTTACTCTCCACCTCTACGTTTTACTGTGACGATATTGAAGACAGCGGATGCACAGCCTCTTTCCAAACCGTAGCTGAACTCAACTCCCATCTGAAGTCCCACTCCAAACCTATACTCTTCTGCTCCGAACCCGAATGTGAAGCGAGTTTTGTCTCCCAAGAATACCTCAAGATCCACGAAATCCTCCACATCAAGCGGGGCAACAAAAATGGAACCCGAAAATTTCCCTGTCCCTTCCCCTCTTGCCCCACCAGGAAGGGTTATCACAAGGACCTCCAATCCCACTACAACCTTCGGCACGGCTCCAACCTCCAAATATTCAGGTGTTCCAAATGCAACCTGCGTTTCTCCTCAGATTTCTCTTTAGCCACTCACCTGAAAAACCATGATGATCCAACAAAAACCATTGCTCAGCCTGAACCTTTGATTCACCCTTGTGAAATTTGTAGCAAGAAATGGCCCACCATCGAAAAACTCCATCGCCACATGTTTCGTCACGAAGAAATCGCCACTGAAAAACCATTCCCCTGCTCGTTCTGCAACATATCATACGCTTACGAAACCAACCGAACCCTTCACACCCAGCGAAATCACAACCAAATTTCAAAGAAACAGTTGAAAAGCTCAAATATTACACCCTTGATGTTTTTCTGTGATGATGGCGATGCCGACAATGATGCCAAGTGTTTAGCCAGCTTTGAAACCCAGGCGGAACTCAACACCCATTTGGAGACGCATTCCAAACCCATTTATTTCTGCACTGAAGTTGACTGCCAGGCTGGTTTTCTAAACGCAGAATTCCTCAAACTCCATGAAATTCTTCACATAAAAAAGGAAGGGATAACCAACGAGTGTAAAGGGTTCTTCCACTGCCCATTCCCAGCTTGCCCCATCAAACTGCCTTTTAAAAAGGAGCTGCAGGCTCATTATAACAAAAATCATGGACACCGCCTCAGATTTTTGAAGTGTCCGGAATGCCAGCAGAGATTTAGCTCACCTAAACTATTGATTGATCATACAAAGAACCATCCAACAACAACAACCTCTGAAAACCCTTCCATCCAATGTAACAAAATATTAGAAGGTTGTGGCAACAACCCCAAACCATTTTTCTGCGATGATGGAATTCATGCTGATGATGATGATGAGTCTAGATGCAGAGCCTCATTCAAATCGCAGCCTGAACTCAATGCCCATTTGGAAACCCATTCCAAACCCATTCATTTTTGTTCGGAGGAGTGTTGCCAGGCACGATATTTAAACCCGGAATTTTTGAAACTCCATCAAATCCTCCATTTAAAAGAGGAAAGAATAGCAGAGCAAGGCAGAATATTCTACCCTTGCCCATTTTCAGCCAGTTGTGAGTACAAAACATCACATAAAAGACTGTTGCAATCTCATTACAATAACCGACACGGCCACCGTCTCAAATACTTGAAGTGTCCCGAATGCGAGCAGAGGTTTGCTTCTGCGACTAGTCTCAAGGTTCATGGCAGTAATCATGATGATCCTGTAAAACCTGAGCGCTCTACAACCTGCCCTCATTGTCAGCGTCAGTTTCCCAGCTGGCATTCAGTCCGTAAACACGACTTTCGATGCAAAATGAATCCTAATCCGGGTCTCAAAAATCCGAGCCCCACCAAAGATAAGACCCCTGTTAATCCGTGGAAAGAATACAAATGTGAGGTGTGTGGTGAAGTTGTGGTAGGCATGATAAACTTCCGACTTCACGTTCGGAACACTCATCCTGGAAAGCTGAAGCCTGACGAGCATTCCGTTTGTCACCTTTGCGGGGACTCCTTTTCAAACAGCAAAGCGTTGAATACCCACATTCATAATTTGCACGGAGCTGGAAAGTTTGTCGACCGGAGGAGAAAGAAACCTCTGGATTTTGTGTGCGCCACTTGTGGGAAAGGGTACACGAATAAACCCAACTTGGTTCGACATGAGATGGTTCATATTAAAGGAGAAATGGAGAAGAATTTTGAGTGTCATTTGTGTCCTAGAAAGTTTTGTCAAAAAAATCCACTAAAGAACCACTTGAGAAAGGTGCATTGTAAAGAAAAAGGTCAAGAGTTTACTCCGGGAGAAGGTGCGCCAAGAAAAGATCAAAAGTGTTTGTATCCCTCGTGTCCTCAAGCATTTTTTGAGGAGACTGAGCTCAGGGCACATGTCGAACGAGTGCATCTCCAATCCCATCATCAGTTTATGTGCATCAATTGTGGCCGAATCTTTGAAAATTTACAAAGGTTGACGAGACATAACGCGGTGCACACGGAGAAGCAGTTCAAGTGCCACATATGTGAGAAGAACTACTCGCTTCAACAAACGCTGAAAGAACACCTTACTCAAGTTCACGGAGAAGGTAATCCAAAAGATGAGTGGCCTTGCACACAACCCGGTTGTAATTCCAAATTTAAGTGTGAAAAGTATTTGAAAAGTCATTTGAGACTTGTGCACGGTTTATTGGCCCGAGGGAGAAACGGTACAAAAGAGAGGATGAGAAGAAGCTTCTATGGACACTATAGGGAGTGATAAAGCAGATGACGTGAATATTAAAACAGAATGATGTATCCGTAAGAATGTATTGGTCTGGGGATTGTCTGTCATTGTGGTGAGAGTGTTAAGATCGACAATAGAAGTTTGTTGTGTAACATCTAATGTTGAATGCGCAATCTTTCATGATAATTTCATTTACCCTCTGAAATTGGCTCATCTCAGTCCGGCCGAGAAGTCCCCGGAATTTCTCTGCCAAGAATTGTTATCTACTCTTCGTCTCTCAACACAAGTTGAAGCGGCGTCTTTGTCTGAGGTTTTGACTGGTGATATCATAGAACGCGCCTATCAACCAGACAATGCCAGTCGATTCATGGCGGTTAGATATTGCTACTCAATGATATCCAGCCACATGTTGCCACGTCCCCGCAAGAATTAAAGTCTCGGTCTTTGAAAGGCACATTGTCATTCAACAACTCAGTGACTGGTCCTCCCTACAAGAAACAATGCTCGTGGAAAAGAGGGCGTCTCCAGCCAACTGTCAATGGCTCAAAACGATACCGGAAAGAGCGAGACCTGGAATAGCACCCAGTGAGTTTTCCTTAGGGCGTTGAAAACAGGATTGAGGTTCCGCAATCAGCAATTCTCGCTAAGAATCGGGCACTCGTTGAAGCCCTCCCACATGGGGCCTCTTCTCAAATACATTGGAGGTTCCATTTTGACAGATTCCTGTTCAAGTTCCTTTGTTGGTATAAGACGTTGTCTCAGTCCGAAAGGGAGGATTCTGATAGGTCAGCAAAAATTGTCAGATTTGTTCCAACAGCATAACGACACTTGACATACTTTGCTCTCCATTTGGAGGGTAACGTTTCGGATCCCACTTGAGCCTGCTAGCTTGGAGAACTTGTCGCGGGATGCATTTGTTCTGCACACGTCTGAACTTGGAAAACTTTGTCTGTTAATAGTTAGGCGGCCGGACCAACTGATAGCAAGTGTTTTTCCTCAAAATGATGTTAGGAGTCCAAATTTCTTGTTTGCTCATGCGAAGCCGAGAACGATTCTTCCGCCATGAGTGTATTAGTTTGCACGTACAGTGACATCACAAGTCCGCAAAGCTCGTTGATGGACAACACAAGTAGTTGTATCGGTATGTAAGGGTCAGGTAAATAAAAATGGACATAGTATCGGAATATAGGACACGACCCGACCCTTCTCCAGTTTCCCCATTTTAAAAGCTGCACTGAATACGTATCTTTTCAACTTAAAGATGAAATGCAAAAATAATGAATAGAGGCATTGGGATCTGGAAGGTGATCTGGATTGTATATGATGGGATTGTGTAAATGCCAGGATGTTTGCGTCATTTCAACCCAGTAATATCAGTGAAGGTCTTATTAATCCTGTCTTGGACAAAGGTAGTTCATTCATCGTCATCGAGGGCTTTCTTAAGGAGATTTTCATACAATTCGTTTGTTTCTCGAGCATGATCAATATAGGTTCAAGTGAAAGCATTGCTGATGCAGGAAAGAAAAGGAAGAACGAACAAGTCAGTCATTAATCAAGATTATATGAACCTGGCGTGATTACTGGCGTTAAACACAACATAGTAAAGGTCAGGAAACCAGATCTGTGTACTCTTCACGTTATGAGTAGTCTTAACTTAGAGTGCAAGTTGTGCATGCAATGGCGAATGGACTTTATTAAGGTCAGGGGAAACTAAATCAAGGTTATGCAGTAATGGAACGTGTATGGTATTGGCAGCGCTACTTGAGGCAATTGAGTACTGCAAAATTTGGATGAAGAAAAATTGGCTGGAACTTCAACCCGAAAGGTTGTCCCGATTGTTGGCTCTACGTTTAGTTACGATCATACTTCATGTTTATTTCAGAGTGGAAATTGAGGGTAAAGATTCACAAAGTAATAGTTGTCGATTCCTCCTCCTCTCATTTGAAACACCACTGATTGGATTGATGGAGAATGATGGATCTGTGGAAATAAAACATCGTCCACAAGCATAAATACTAGAGTATTTGTGATGGAAAGACTGGCAGACTGGAAATGTCTTTCGAATAAATTTATTGGAGGAACAATGAAGTGAAGAATAATTAGAGAAAATAATGCATCATGTCAATGATCCCCAAGGGGATACAGCTAAGTGGTTGACATTGTGTGCAGATAGAATATAGTTTTACAGGCTAGTCATTTAACTTATCGTGTACATACTTGTTTTTATACTTGTTTGATTAGCAATTTCAAAAATATTATTCAAGATCCAGGCATACCATTGCATCCAGCTAAATTCGTTTTTTGTTCAGCTTAGAAATAGGAAAGGACATATGGATTTTTTTCAAAATAGAAAATATGGTTTAAGTCATATTAACAAACAAGTGATCAGTAGGTATTTTAGTACCAAACACATGGAAGCTGTTGGTATTTAAACACTCCGCTCACCCGCAAGTGCGGGCACTTGTATAACCAAAGCTGGTTGTGTAAGGCTGGTGAGCGTCCGAGTGTGTATTTTACTCGGTTACAGTATTTAATCCATCAGTAATTCGTGGAAATAGCCAGAATTGTAGATAAAAATAGTTTTATAAGGCGATTATATAGGCAACTCACTATATGTACGTTGTACGGTTTAGGGGAAAAGCCATGACAAGATCTTTCGCAATGATAAAATATCTGTGGATTCCAGTCATATTTACGCTTGGTGAGAGATAACCGCGCAGCAGTTTTTTTAATACCATAATACCAGAGCGAGCGAGTACAATCATCTCTTATTTAAGTATTGGAGCCAAATGATCTGGACCTCAGAAGTTATTACACTTCAATACCCAAGTATACGGGCATTTATACAAAAAGATTGATGTTCGTGTTCTTTTGACAAACATGGTGTTTTCAATGGATAAAGCATAGATCACTATTCGTATAGGCATTTTTCTTTGTGACGTACTTACAATGTTCACATCACGAAATGTTAATGAGAATCCAATCGCGACACCAAAATCTTCAGTAACATCTTCCATCTCGGCACTAACTTAACTACATCCCAATACATTTTTTATATCAGGTACCACTGTCTTTGGACCTACTGTAAGAATTAAAAGCGAGTGTTTGTTTACATTTAGGATGACCTTATTAGCTGTGACCACTCTACATTTACGACTAAATGAGATCGTTTGTTCTGTACGGTATGAATGTGTACCGATTTTTGCAGTGTCCGGAGATGCATAGGAATCCGCGAAGCCATTCCGCTTAAGCATCTCAACAGCAGTAAAGTTCGTAGATGTATTTTTGAATGAAAACGCAACTGAAAATGCTCTTTCTATTCAAAGTATGAACGGGCACGACAATTGAATTTAAATGAATGGATACGAAAAGGCCATGATAAGACCTGTTTCGCTTGCAGGGGTTCCGATCACTCGGTTCCAATCGAGAAGTGTTCTGCTGCTTCGAATCGACGATCATTTGAGATCGGGAGATCAGCGGCGGAGGTGGCTATATTTTCTATTTATTTTCTGTTTCCTTGCGTTTGGACAGGTCCTATGTGCGGGCTTCACTTCTTTATTCTCACCACTATCACTGTCTCGTCAGAGTAGTATTTGTGTTCGTCTCACTGTCAGACTCTGAATTTTATAGTGCCGAGCGTTCTCCTCGTCTTCGTTTTTCAGCGCACTGTCTTGATTAACACACCACCGGGTCCGGGCAACCGCCGCTGATGACGACGCGCGCCGTGCACCGCCTCTGAGCGTTTCTCAGATTCTGAGTGTTCGTCGTGCGCTTGTGCGTTCTTCGCTGTATACTATTTGTTGTATCTTCTTCTGTTTTTTCTTCTTCTATCTTACTATATACAGTGGCGCCGCTTCTTTTTACGTCGAAAAATGACGTGCTTAGATGTCAGCGGTTTTGTTCGAATGTTGTTTTTTGCTGGTGTTTGGTGATTCAGTATCCAGAGGGACAAGGGCCGATTGCCTGTGAATTTATGACCACGACTGTCATGGTTGACGGTATTACGAAAACAAACAATAAAAACACGCAGACGAATCTCAAAATAGAGTACTGCATGAAAGCAAAACGATGGTTTTCTACAAAGAAAACTGAAATTGTAGGTAGTTTTATCAAAAAAGCAAAACAGCAACCCAGCCTGTTTTATTTTATTCAGTGTAATGGTCCAATCATTCATGAAGGCGATTCATGCTGTTCGTCCGTACTAAAAAGGCAATTCATTCAATTTGGTTACATAACCAATAGGTCAAATGTTATCAGTCTCAAACGCAATTATTGTGGACGTTCATTTACCAACCGTTGACCGCACAATTCATTGCATGTAGATAGATATCCCCCATGTAGTACTCCTCAACAGCCTAAAACTGAATAACGTAGCTGATCAGATTTTTGTAACTTTATAAAAGCACATATTTTTTCATCAGCCTTACAAACAAACTCACCTTCCCTATCTCTTTCAGCAAATAACTTTCGCTTTGGTTTTGTACATGTAATATAAAAGTTCTTCTACCAGTGATCTTAATGGTATATGAGGGGATTTGCTGATAAAAATGAACCGTGCACATGGCACATGCATTGGCATAATTACTACATTAATTAATTTATAAAATCCATCCCAAGCCGGTTCTTTCTCATCGATAAAATAAGACATGATTTGTTTGGTTCCATAATAACGTCGTCAAAGGTTATCAGAACTTGGCACTGATCTTATACGATGGAATAAAACGAATGAAAAACTACGTGACTTCACTCTACTACAGAGTAAATGCGATCACTGTTGGTACAAAATTTGCTTGAAAAAGTATCCAGTTCTTATAACAGAAGTTGAGTTCTTAAGTAGCATAAATCTTCAAGTACATTCGACCTTAGTAATTTTTACAAAAAATGGGGAAACTCAAGACAAGAGGCTTGTTTCAGTTTCTGACTTCCATACTTCTTTACATTTTTCTCGGGCCGGTTGTTCTTTTTTTGTGGGTTTTAAACGAACTTGCAAGACTTCTGGTAGCACTGTACTTACGAGTGAAATATGGAAGTAAAATATTCCTAGTTTCTGATGGAGCAGAGGCCATTTGGTTTCTAAAACGGGAAGACCGAACAAGTGTAGCAGTTTTGGGAATAAAAGTTCAGAATCCCATTCCAATTGAGCGAATAAAGCACTGTAAATGAAATTCTTTCCGTGAAATGTCCAAACGGAACGAGACTGTATTCAAAACTGGAACAATTGTTTGTTACAAAGTGTGGTTACGTCTGTTGGCAAAAGATTGATAATTTTGACGTGGATAACCACATCAGATATCTGCCAGTTGATAAGGTGTATAGCAAAAGTGAGATACAAAAGGAGGCAATTGAATGGAACAAAGATATGAGTAGTAAAAAGCCTCAGTGGGAAATTATCGTTGTGCCCGCTTTCTAGAGAAAGCAGATGAACCTGAAACTTCTCTCGTCTTTTTCGACATCATCATATTTATTTAGATGGATTTTCATTAGGAAACATGATTCAAAAGCACATGTCCACTGGATTTACTTGGTATCTAGACCCACAAGAATTTCGCATTCCATTTTGGAAAAAGTTGATGTTTTACACAAACGCAGTGATTTTTGGACCATATGGGCTAGTGCTTGCAATCATTGCTAAATACAGAACTTTCTGGCCAAAACTCCATTCGAACGGATTGAAAACGTACACATTTTTTAGATGGTCTGAGTCAGTTGATTTGGAAACCATTCGAAGAATCAGAAAGAAAATGGACTATCCAACCATCTCAACAATTGCAGTAAATGCTTTCATCAGAGCAACCAAAGATAGTTTAGCTGAGGACCGAGTTCCAGACGAATGGAGAATAACGGAATTGGCAGCACTCCCTTCCTTATCCTAATGATCGTCTTCAGAATCGATTCGCGAGCTTTCTTTACAATGTCAACTCGCGTCAATCCGACTTGGAGAGGATCAAGGCTACGAAGAAGGATTCGTGGGATGCTATCACTGGTCCGTGGATCCCGCTTTCATTTCTTATCATAAAATCGGTTGGCAGAACCCCAGTGTTTTTTCACAATATTGTTCACAGTGAAAGCAGCACGTTGATGATGAGCAATATGCCGTCTTCTAAAACAAGGTTTAAATTTGTGGACACAGCAGACGTGCTTGATTTTATTTGTTGAAATGCGAATCCAACTGAAACGGGTATCACGGTGTTGTGTGCGGTTTATAATAACACTGTCAAAATGTCAACAACCGTGGCGTCCGACTGGTTGAGAGAGGAAGAGCTGGATGGGATCTTGGAAAGAATTCCGGGTATTCTGGAGGAGTGGGCGCAAACTGTGGAGGGAGATGAAATTGTTTAAGTTTTTATATATTTTTCAGATTTATTTATGATGTATTTAGAAAGTAGAATAGTGGATTTGGTTAGTTGTGCGCACGAAAAAATTGTCACTATTCGCATGTGTAAGCGTTTCGTGTGACATGTAATAAATATTATGTATATCATCAATTTAAAAACCAGTGCAGACAAAATTGTTGTAGCAGTAGTAATAATATGAATTCCTCAATAAAGACAGGTTTTATGATGAGTCGTCTTTAAATTTTAGTTATATTAACTAGTAAGGCAACCGTCATAACCTAACCACTTGTTTAAGTCTGAAAACAGATGTCTGACACTGAAGGATTCTTGGTTTGCTAAATCAACTAAAATAATGCAAATTGCCAAACAGAAAAAGCAATTAGGTGACATTTGTTTAGAAAAATAATTCCGAAAGTCCAAAAAATATTTGAAGGAAACTGTCATTTTTGATAATAAGCTTGTTTACCACCAACAGCTAGACAATAAATACAGTAAATACTTAAAATAGATATCCACTGTTATCATCTAATATCTTTTCTGATTATATAGTATACGATAACCCTCGAATGTTGGGTGTTACGTATTTGGAGCTGAACCCTAATACCCGTCAAGCGTCACAACTCCCAAAATAATCAGGCAGAAGATCCAGTTTAATTGGTTTTATCTACTTTTACTTTATTTCCGGCATCCCTAGCCTTCCAATTAATCGATAGACATAGATTAGGATTTTACAGACCAAACTAACTATCGTTAACTCACTAACTTAAATTCCCCACAGGGTTACAACAATTATGTCCCAGCTTAAGTACTCTCACTTTTAGCTAGACTTCTTTCGCAATTCTTTCTCACATTTTTCTCAACAAAGTTCAACAACTAAAATCCAACTCTCTGCACTCTGGAGGTAGCTAATGTGCACACCACACGCCCAGATCCAGTTCGTGCATTCCACATAATATTACTCTATGATTTGACATACATACATACAGTAAAACTCTCATTCATGACATTTCATTTCATCAAAATACAAACGTTCGAACAATAGCATATTGTATAATTTACATTCCAAAATATGGTGATTTGCCAAATTTTAAACTGCTTGCTTCCTCCGAGGCTGTTTAAAATTCACTTCCTTCGAACTTCTTTGAGATAAGTTAAGTCATGCTTACAAGAATAATAACTACATTTCATGAGAGATTGGGAAATTTTGTGCGGCAATGCCACTACTGAACATCGTAAGATGAATCATCCCTGTGGTACAGTTTCCCTTGACGCACACGAGAAAAACAGAATACAAATTGTAGCGTCATAATCCTGTCTGCAAAAATTATTTATTGACAGGTAAACCACGCTACGGTGATGGAACTTGTGAGTTGGCGAGTCATGTTTTTTGTACAAAAATATCCATATTTGAGACTTCATACATATATCACCAGAAATTATTGTCTCATATCGTTCAGGACACCTACAATCAAATCTCTCTACATTTCTCATTGAATCTTAAAGACGTATAACTCTACCAGAAAATCTTTATAACGTTTACCGTTCAAAAACATTTGTGGGTATCATTATGGAGTCGCACCAAGAACGCCACATAAAGAAAAATTATTTTTGGCAACACAACATGCAACAGAACTTGCATATCAGTGCTCAAACAAAACAACGTACTATCAGATGAGGATGTAGTGGAACTGGTAAGTGAATAATACCAGAAAAAATTTTAACAGCGAACTTCATTTGTAATTTTGAAATACGTAGTAATTATAACGTTGTTGCAGAACTCCGCGCAGAATAAGCATCGTAGATCTCAGAGATTTTATGAGATTTTGTTGAATAAGCAAAAGGAAGGATCATACCAGCACATAAAAACTGCTCTTGGAGAAGACGGTCAAACTGCAGCCCTGGATATTCTGAACAAATGTGGGGATGGCCGGGTGGGTGTCACATTCACGAAAAATATGCCGACAGAAGAGAACGGAGGAGTAAGATTCGACGTTATGACTCCAGTCTTCAATTTTCCTTGTGTCGATTTTGCCACTTATTTATGTTAATTTCTTTATTCGCATTACATTTGGAGAGAAGGTCTTTAAGCAAGTTTTACTTGCAATATTAAATTTAAAATAATGTATTGAGTAATTTATTTTAAAACAACGTTCATTTGTTTGTGTTACACGACAGGAACAATAAAGGATGATAGATTAGTAACATTCCATTTACAATAAATATTATTCGTTTTAAAAAGGATGAGAATTTTTACAAACTAAAATTTTACAATTTTAAATCAAAATCCAAGATTACAGTTACAAATTCTGATATAAATTGAACTTACGGAGAACAAATATTTTGTTTTTAATTCTAACAAAAGTTGTGATTAAGTATATTTATAATGCTAACATAAATGATATTGGGAATTTCAGAATGCATCCGTCTAACTATTCACAAACGAATTTGTTAACAGCTCTAGCACTGATAGTTACGCTATAAATTTTGTTCTGTGATTTAGTTGGAGATGTTGGAGCAGTCAAGTCTGTAAAAATCATTTCAAACTGGGCCTAAAAACTCACAATATTTGTTAAAACTAAGTCTTTCAAGCATATTAAATACATACATTCATTAGTAGATGAAATTTCCAAACAATTGATTAGTGCTTAAACAAAATGCAAACTAAGGTTATAACGTTGACGTAGAAGGTTTCGTTGCTAAAGTTGATGGCATGGATTCTTTAACTCTTTTTATCCCACAAACTACCTCCGACAGCAACAGGTTTAATTGAGGAAATTTCTTTTGTAGTTTTGATTTCAACTCATTAAGCAAAGCCAAACTTTCCCTAAATTTTCCAATTTCATACAATATTACAGCGATATTGAATTCTATATCTACAACTTCAGGGGTATTTGGATAGGTCGCTTGTAGTGTTTTTAGGACATCTTGAAGACCCTCCAGGGCAGTCTCAGCTTGACCTAGATCAGCTAGCGTAATCAGTACATTTCCTTTAGCTGTTATTGTATGTATATTATTGTCTCCTTGGGTGCTTGAAAGTACGTGATGAGCCTCCTTATACATTCCAAAAGCTGCTAAGTGATTTCCCTCCCCCTTCTTCATATTTGCAAGAAAAGTCAAGCATATCATTGAGTTGGTTTGGAACTTGGTGTCCTCGCTGCTTCTTCCAAGTTGATAAATTTCTCTGGCAATATTGCTGGCTTCGTCTTTATCCCCTAGTTTGTAAAGACATTCAGCTACACTAAAGAAAAGGTTTGCGTATTTACTTGAGGAACCTACCAAAGTCATGTTGTCTTTATAAGCTGTTTTAAACATTGAAACAAGTTTCTGAGGATTTGTAACTTTATAAACCATTCGCAAAAGCTGAAGATACTTTTGGTTCACGGGCGGATGGACATCGAAATGCCCCAGTTGATGAAGACAGTTTGTTATAGCTACTAATGCTTTTATGGTATGAAACCCATTTATACCATGAATTGATTTTAAACTCTTATACGATTCCAAGAGCAAACTCAAACTTTTAGTACCTTTTCCCTGTTCCTTAAGAAAAAGTGCGAATTGGTGTTTAACTCTGGCTACTTCTGCTTTACTAAATAACCCGGCTTTATTTTCTAAGTAAAGGGGAAATATTTTTTTGAGAATTTCAAGGCCACTCTCATACCTACCCACTTCATACTCTAAGTCAACTACTCTAGCCTCAAATCTAAGTCGGTCAAAATCGTTTTGGGTGACATGTTCCTGAAGAACTTTTCGCAGTTGAGTAGCAAGATATGAACTATGTTCTGTTAATTTGTTTGGATAAAATGTGTCTAAAATTTTCCAAGTTATAGCTTTAAACTCATAAACAGTGGTTTTGTAAGGACTGCAATGCCTAAAGACCGAACAAGCGTGTTCACAAGTGTCAAAGCTGATATTTACTGAGAGAATTCTCAGTGCGTCTCTTACTGTAGTTTCTTCCGCTTTACTTTCTTTAATCCGAATTCTTGTAATCTCTTGCACAAGTCGATGAGCACTAATAGTTTTCTGGTTTAGTTGAATGTTGAACATCGAATATTTTGCAAGCAAACGAAGTGCCTCTTTTTTCTTGTGCTGTGCATTTTCCAATTGGTTTGCGCAATTGCTGTCAGATACTAACAATTGAATAGGAATTTTCTCAGGATGTAGATAGGAAATTATGTTAAGCATCCACAATGCTTGATTTCCAACATCTTTATTTCCAAAAATTTGGTTTGTGTTCTTTTTCCAAGTCGTTAGGGTAGTCTGAGTGTAATAGTTGAGCTCAATAGGTAACCAGTAGGAAGAATTTAGTACGGTTTCTGGAGATGATTCTAAATGCTTCAAGTAATCATCTACACTGAATTTCCCGAGTAAAATCTTGTTTTCTTTCACATAAGATACGGCATGTGACATTGCAAGAGGAAAATATTGAAGTCTTTTCACAAGTCGAATGATACATTTGTCCTGATCAGCATCCTGAATTTGTAACCCTTTCTTAACTAATTCAAACGACTCTGGCTCTTTCATCTCATACAATTCTAACATAGTTGAAATCAACGACCAATCTCTGTCTCGTGACGTTACCAAAATATAAGGTTTGTCAGACACTCGGAATGGCATAAATTTTTGGATGTAATCATTACTCTCTGTGTTATCAAACACAAAAAGCGATCGTCTCCCATGTAAGTTGTTGTACACTTCATCAACCAATAAAGTTATTGGTTGTTTATCAAGCTTATAAAGTGAGAGTGATAGATAAGTGGCAAATCGGCAGAAGCACTCTGTCAATGTTTGCTCTGTCTCTGCGTTTATCCATATAACATCAAGGTCGAGTTCATTCCAGTAGCATTGGATATAACGGCGTGCAAGTTCTGTTTTTCCGATTCCTCCCAAGCCAGCAATTGTCACCATTTTAGAAATGACCGCATTTTCTGCCACATTTTGATGCAATATTTGATGAAGTTGAAGCAACTCTTCATGTCTTCCAGTAAAATTTCTAACTGGATAAAGTACTTCAAATCGAATAGGGGTTCGTCCACCATATATGTTTTCAGACAGCAAGAGCCCTGTGTACAACGTACAGAAAGATTGTATATTATTATGTACCTTTAGGTACATATTAAGAAGACTTTATGTGTTGTCGTCAGTCGTCCGTCGTCTGTTTGTCAACACAATAACTTTCGAACCGTTTTGACATTTTGAAAATTCTGTTTTCACCAATCGATAGATAAGGTCAAGCGGAGGGATGCGTTCGAGATGGGTTATCTGGGGTCACGGAACAGGGTCAAATGATAAGGCAACTAAATTGATAAGCGTCTTATATAGCTTATGATACATCATTCGAAGGTATGGCTCTACTGATGATGAATATGCATTGCAAATTCAAATCAGAGGTTTCGAACAGGGTCAAAGGTCACGATTAATGTTTCAAATGACCATTAAAGCTTATGATATATCATTCAAAAGGTATTGCTGTGCTGATAAATGAATATGCACCTTAAATTGAAATCGGAAATTTCGCCGAGGTCAAAGGTCATGCACTTCAAATGACACACTTAGGGTGTGAAATCATTCAAAAGCTAGTCCATTGAGGATTTCACTTATGACACGTTTTTAAGCCTAAATTACATCTGCTAAAGGTACATCGCTACATCTCGGATTGTCGGATTTATTTTTCATTAAAATACTTACCAGCAAAGTTTGCGGCTTGAAGTCACAGAATTGAAAGGTTTGATATAAAATATTACAATGGAGTCGTCTTTGGTGTTACGAGAGTACATAAAGTAGTGTAACAAGCTTTGGTCTACTTAGGATGAAGGTTGTTTTTAGGTACTGAAATTTGCGGCCTTTTATTAATTTTATGCCTTTGTTTATTAAGTTTGGCGTATGAGTAAAAATTGGTTAAATATTTAATACTTTACTCCTTATTTCAGCGAATTTAATCTTTTTGATCTATTTCAGTTGTACGGCCTGGACCGAGGCAGCGAAACCCGACTTGATTTGTCTTGACCCATTTGTCACTAGGCGATGTACCCCCACCCCAGCCTCTTAGGCTAGTGGCAAATTTAATTATGGCATTTTTCTTTTGCCTCATTGAGTCATTATATCGTCAGCTTGTACATTCATTGATGAATGACGGCGGCCGCTGACTCACAACCCGGCTATCAGCATGAACCAACAGACTCGGGTAAAATCAATCAAATTCAAGACCAATGGGTCTTTCTGGGACCTCCGTTGCTACGCCACTGACGAGGGAAGACATAACCTAGTTAAGCTCTGATTGATCTAACATTTAGCACACATGTTTCATTAACGTGTCTTATTAAGTATATTGAGTATCAAGTCTACATGGGCATTTTTGTGCTCCTACCCATTAAAACCCACAGAACCCTCTCCAATCTAACGAAACCCACTTTTATTAAAAACTATCCATTAAAACCCACTCCTACATTAGGTTAACAAACGGTTTAGTAAACGGTTAACGCGGTCGCCCTACCCCTGCTCTAATGCAAATTTTTGAAAATGTCGTAACTTCGGGATATTGTTAAAAAACTGAAATAGCACAACCTGCAACGTGGCACGGTAAGCTGTGGTAGATTTTTTGTCACCGGCTTTATTGAAATCAAATAATGTTTAATAATAATATCCAATGTATCTGGACAATTTGTTGGTAATTCGATGGTTATCATGAAGTCTTTGAAAAGAACGGCATTAGCTTAATCAGGCTCAATGTTGGGAATATTTTTTCATGCATAACATTCACATGAAATTTATTGAGGGGTTTTTGGGAACGTTGCCCATGGTGACGGGAGCAAAAGGGCTCGTGGAACATTCGTATTTCAGTCAGTTTGTTGCTATATGAGTCTACTTGTTGAACTATGTGGTTCAATTCTGTGATTAACAAACCTAAAAGTTTCTCGAAAGTAGTTTAAATTTGCATAGGTTGGCATGTTTTTACCTGTTTTCTCACTGATTTCTGAATGTTCGTTCCAGTCAAAATCACTTAGAATTTTAAGAGCTCCACACTGATTTGTTTTCTCAAGCGCTGAACATAAAAGATTATAAAAGTCTGACCTAGTCACAATTAGTTCATAAAACCTGTATGCCCTCCGTAATGCTTCTGGTATTGACATCTAGTAAAGTTTAAAAGTACATTTATCTTTCTTTTTTCCATTTTGCAAATTATTAAAAAAAGTTGAAAATTTACCAAGACTTCTTCATCATCCTTTCCAAAAATTCCATATTCTATCAATAAATGGAGCAGGTTGATATTGCAATTCGTTACGCGAATAACGTCAACAATGTTTTTAATAATATACTTTTTTTGACGTTCTTCTATGTCATAAAGCTCCATCATTTTCGCTGCACTTGACCCAGACACACAAGTTTTTTCTATGACTCCTGCATACCTCTCAGCACCCAATCTAAGTAAAATACTAAGAGCTCTAGTTTGCCTGCTTTCTGCGAGTGATGTAACTAAATGTCTGTATGAGCCCACTCTGGTCATAACGAGCTCATAAAACTTAGTCACTTTTCCCCTTTTCTCAGATATACACTCCTATGAAAGTTAATGATACATTTATTTAAATCTTAAATTTATGTATATTTAAACGAAAGCATTACTCACCAGTATTCCAATATCCTCCTTGAAAAAAACTGCATTTTGAATTAAAACTGCCAAAGATGTTGTGTTGCATTCAGTATTGTCAACAAGGGAGGCTAAGTTTTGAATAATATGGTTTCTTTCTGGATATTCCATGGTGAACGAGAAACGAAAATTATTCAAGCAATATTCAAATTTCTGATCCCAGCAATCTGCCGACGGCTTTTTGGTCAACTTCAGTCTGTTTTCAGGTTGAAAAGAATTGAACGACATGCCTGCATTGTAAAAAGGAAATGTTATCTCTCGTGAACTTATCTTATCACTTTTCATGCAAAGTGGTGATCTGTTTGTTTTGTGTAGGCTCAGGAAAATTACCTCTATACGTTTTATGAGTAAATACAACGCATGAAAAATATATGTTTGCATTATATATAAACATAAACGTCAATGAGAATTCAACCAATTCAAACAATTTTTTAATGCGAGAGCCGTAATTTTCTCCCAGCAACCAAATGTTGATGTAATGGCGTTCAAAAAGTTATTGCTATCTCGCCACAAAGCAACATTTCTTTTATTTTACAATTGTCGAATGAATGTAAAAGATATGATTTTCAAGCTCCAAATCTCAAAGCGGAAGAATTTTTAAAAACATGACATCTTGTTGGGTTTCAGAAAGTTAATACAGATTTATTTCATGCGTAGACATTCTAAAACGTAGACATTACGAAACGCGCTAGACTATCAGAGAGCTAACTACGCAATATAACGAGAATTTGAAAGTTTTAAGTAGCAAAAGTGTCTTTTATCATTTGTACCGGGTGCATACTATTTTCTAATAATATAGTTAAAAAGGACAAATGTGTTTTTTGACAATATAATTATGTAGTACAAACATGATAGAAATCCAGTATTCAAAATCATTTGTTTCCATTAAATTTGAAATGCCTTAAACTTATTCCGCATATAACATTCCTCGAAACGGATGATTTTGTTGTTGTAAATAGGTAGAATATATAAATGTGAGTGAAATGATACCATATCAACGTGGGTTAAATAGAGATTATGTTGTTGAGGCGCCATGAAGATGAAATGAGGGGTCCCGATTTTCGTCCTAGTTTTTTTGCTTAAATGATCAGAAATTTGGTGTGAAGGTAAACCAACAGATTTCCCAGGGGCCGATTTTTTAAAATTCAGTATGGTCTGAAACTAGGAAACTACAAATTTGACTACAACGTATACTATTCTAGTTCCGCGAGACGCAAGTGCTATGGATAAGTTGTTCATAATATGCTCTTTTGATATTTTCGTAATCATTTTCAAATGTTTCAAACCCTGCAATGTTTTATGTATTTATCTCAAAAAATTAACATTAGTGACCTGTGCTTTGCTTGAATGCTGAATGATAAAAAGAATTTTTGGTATAAATCTGTTATCAAAATTACGTATATTACAGTTTCTTAACCGACGTTGGAATTTTATTCATTAAAAAGATAAGGATTACTTTCGGCATATCTTCATTGTTTGTAAGTATTCACTATTTACTATCACCAATGCCGACTGCAAAAACATGAAGCAAATGTACGGAATTTTGACTTGGTATTTAGGATACATTTGCTTTACTCAAATCAAACATTTCCCAAAACCTGTCATGCAATGCACACAATATGAACTGACAAAGCATTAAAGTGATAGATAATGCTATCATCCAAACTGATAAGCCGCGAGCATACGAATTCCATACCTCTATGTAAAATGCGTGTTTTGTCT
The DNA here is from genome assembly GCA_001718145.1 of Orchesella cincta. Classification (NCBI taxonomy): domain Eukaryota; kingdom Metazoa; phylum Arthropoda; class Collembola; order Entomobryomorpha; family Orchesellidae; genus Orchesella; species Orchesella cincta. The sequence continues at coordinate 49,529 of LJIJ01001088.1, forward strand.
GCGCCCTATCACAGTTATACAACCACAAGTCACAGTGCACAAATGTTCAACATTCATAAAATCTCATTTTGATTCTGCTAGCAATTACTAAATTGTTATTTAAAATGCGTGAGAAGGAAAAAAACCATATAAATAGAAACCTCCCAGAACTAATTGACAATACATTGGTAAACACGACCATTATAACCCGACTAATTGCGTCCAATGTTTTTGGAAATGAAGATACCGCACGATTGGTATGTTTTACTTATTTGTATACACAAAATATTTAATAGCACAAAATTAAGTGGTTGCATTTGATTGCTAAAGGATTCAATAGACAACGCGAGGGAAAAATCTCTAGAGTTTTACCGACTTGCAATGATGAAGTATAACTCATTTACACATTTAAAAACAGCCCTAAGAGAAGCAAATCAAAGTAAAGCTGTTGCAATTCTGGAAAGATTAGACGGCGAAAATGCCTACGAACTAGCTTTTCAATATTTGATAAGCCCGCACTTGAGAAGCCTGCAACAACAAAGTAGGTTTCCAACAACAACCAGCATTTGTTCAGCAACTCCAAGAACGAGAGGAGCGCAACGATCGACAGTACACCTGAATGTAGATCCACCTGTCTACCATTTTACTGGAAGAGTGAAAGAACTCAATGATCTCCATTTAAAATTGAGAAATAAACCCACAACAATTGTTGGTCTTGGGGGAGTTGGAAAAACAGAAATTGCCCGCCGTTACATTGAGTGCTACATGGAACTTTATGACAATGTCATTTGGATCAACGGGGAAACTGAACAAACATTAGCAGAAGGTTTTCGGAGACTGGCAACGGATAGCTTGCAACTATCTATATTGAACGTTGACGGGAAAGAAAAGAAGATAACTTCAGTCGTTCAAGAAGTGTACAATTTTTTTGTCGGGAAACGAACATTGTTTGTTTTTGATAACGGAATGAGCCACGAAGTTATCAAACCTTTCATGCCTTTTTTCAGGGATCGTAGTATCAGGCCATTTGTTTTGATTACGTCACGATGTAGAGAGTGGTCATTTAGTGTGGAAATATTGGATTTACTTGAAGTTCCTCAGATGGACAAGCAGGAAGCGATAAAACTTGTCAACTCGTGTCTACACACCCAGTGCGACGACGACAACAGATTAATTGCCAAATTGGTTAACCGACTTCACTGCTACCCACTAGCGCTAATGCAAGCCACGTCTGACATCCGGCAAAAAAGAGAACATTTTCGATCAACTTTCAGCATTGATGAATATTTGGAGCTTCTCAATCATGACCCAGAAAAACTCTTGGGCTCCGAGGTAGCTGAACTTACAACTTATGGAAGGACAACCATAACAACTTGGAATGAAACAATAGCTAAAATTGCCGAAACCAAAAATATTGGACGAAAGGCCGTGTGGATGTTAAAAATAATTTCATATTTTATGCCGGATAATATACCCACAGCAATGATCACCTCCCATACCATACATCAATTATATGCAGGATCACAAAATAAAATTACACACCTGCTTTCCTCTGCTTTAATTTTTCGCCCGGGCAGACAAATGCCAAGCAATTCTCCTGTTACGATCAGTAACAATGAGAAAGCGCTTTATTTGCTTAGAAAATACTCCATGATCAAGACTGAGCCAACCACGCAAACAATTAGTGTTCATAGACTTGTTCAAGAAGTTACGAGAATTAATCTTAAAAAACATCCCCGGAAGGAAGAAACCATTTTAAAAAATGCACTCAAGCTGCTAGCCACAGACTCCAATCCGAATAATAGACTCCACGTTTTTTCTGTATTTAAATTTTGCGTCCCCTACGAGTCACTTATTGTCGAGTTTAGCAGATTTCAACAGAGAATGCTTAACATGTACGAGGCAGATCAAGCGTCTGATAATGATTCCGACACGGACGAAGTGATTAATCAAATATGTCAACATCCCGATTATGAACCTCAAGAAGAGCACTTCGCTCGAGCAAGCATTTTCCGAAGATCGTTTCCTTGAAGTTAAATAGCTATCTTTCATTTTGTTTTCTTACATATAGAAATAAAAGTTTTCGACTTTTAACTATGTGTTTTGCTCTTCAGTTTCAATTGCACTTGACACTATTCTCCTGTCATGCTATCTGCCTGAATTTTATAAAGCATCATCGTATCATTTAAAATTATAATTTCTACACGCATAATTTGCTTTGCTTACAAACAAATCTTGTTTTTTTATTTCTAGACAGGTTTCAGTGCATATTATACATTACACAAAAACTAGCTATGCCCCGGCTAGGTTCAAAATTCACTCTATGATACATATTTTAAAATGGTATTATGGTTTGAACTTCTGGCCGTTTTTTCAAAAGCATCTTTGGATCCGAATATATGATGTCATTTTCAAAACAGCTAGCGGTTGACAAAGGCCATCCTTACTTAAGTCCGACCTGTCACAAGCCATGGCACGTCAAGGGTTTTTGAATATTTTGATTTCACAATTTTTACTGCACAAATTTTTAAAGAAACAAAAATAACGACTTCAGAACCCAAAATTTTCAATTTTTCCTAGAAATAACACTATTGGAAAAATGTGATAAAAATGCGAAACAAACATACCGCATGTTTACACAGAACATTTTCCCTTCCACGGAATCTTCATCAATGAAAGGTGTAAGAACTTTCTTAAGAATGCATTTTAAGCTAACCTTGACGTTGGTTATGCATATCTGGACGGTAAAATTTGAACACATTAAATAAAAGAAAGTCCAGCAAAACCAGTATTTGCTTTGATTAGTGCCACAACAATTTTGGAAGCATGTTGATACGTTAACACATTCAATTTTAACAATGCACAAGGGACCGGTTGACATATAAAACACTTTTATGCCTCCATGTGCTAAGTTAATGTAAGTTTTAATGTTTATATGGATTCACTTCATTTATCTTTGTCTCAAACTCTTCGACTCCTTTATCATGAATGCTTTGCCTTTTTCACAATTAAAAATCTAACTAAAATCCTTTCCTTATTCTTTAAACAAATTGAAAACCAGTGATACAAAAATGACGTGTTAGCAAAATAGTTGAACATCATCAATGCGCACCAAATATTTTTTGATTTTGCTATTTCTTAAGCCTCAACACAGGTCAAAGATAAATTTTTAATATTTTAAATACGAAGTGCCCAACAATCCAAGTTTCTTAATTTACATTGCAAAACTATTTGAGTTTACTTAAGGATATACCCGACTTCACAATTTATAGTGCAAACAATTGCGTATATCATACATTTGTAATAAAAAATATTTTCCATTTCTTTCATGTAAGCCCTGTACCTTTTTGTATCTGGCCAAATTTTTGTGCTCTACGTAAACGTACGCATGAAATGACCCTAAAATCTTTTTTCAAATCGGTAAGTTGACACGTTTCGAGGGAAGAACCCTTCCTAGTAGGAAAGTAATGATTGTTTTGGGAAGGTTTTAGAGTTTAGAATTGTGTGTGTTTTAAATAAGAGTTGCGAAATTGTGCATATTTGTTGGCTGGTGATGATGTTGATGATGCAAAACGCTATGTAAGCTCAATGAGCTTTTAATGGCACGAGCAAAATGTACATAATGGGAGTACATTGATATACTTTTGCATAGTGTCGATAATAGGGATGCAACTTGCTTGTATCTTGTTGCTGAGGTGGTTGCTGCAGGCCGACGTCAGCCACGGCCAGATACACTTTAAAGCATATGCTGTTTTGACATACGATGCCCCATCATGACAAGGAAATTCAAACGTGTATGTTGGTAGATTAGACAAAATTTGGATGGGGGCATCGTATGTCAAAACAGCATATGCTTTAAAGTGTATCTGGCTGTGGCTGACGTCGGCCTGGACAGCGCGATTAGATTCTTCACAGGCAACAGGATTGGTTTAAACAGAACGCGACACTAATGAAAATATTTGAAAACCTCTGCGTGACAGCTAATTGGGCGTATGATAATCATACTATGATTCATACAAAAAAAACTGAAATGGGGTAAAATTTCTCGCGAGTACTCAACAATAATTCCTGACAACACAGAAGTCAGGTCCTTATTATTGGGTACTCGAGAGAAATCTACTCTGCGATTTACTCGAGTATGCCTTATCAAGCCTCTTCATTGCATGGTATAGGTACGAATATCCTAACGAAACCGCGTGGAATACAGATACAATGGAAAGCCTGTTAACTGGAACTTTCTGACTTTTGCTTACGCCAGCTGTGACCTGTATGTTGGCACGATTTGTGAGCCAACGGATCTTAAACGTACGCCACTCTTTTCAATAATTTATATTCTTTAAAAATTAAAAATTAATTACTTGCTACTTTGCCTTTTATAGATGAAACCAAGTGCAACTGGAGGAAAGGTTGGACAGATAACTACGAGCTGGCCATTAACTACACGGCAGTCACTGAATTCGGGTTTAACGGATCGGATTGTACCGCAGTACTTACAAAGTATAAGAAAAATCCTATAACATTTTTATTACTAGCAAAGGAATTGTTAGTATTATTTAAATTTTATTTTTTACACATTCAGCAACAATTTGGCCAACATATTTGCCAAATACCAGAATGCAAAACATCAAGGACGGTGTCGACTACGAGATCTCATTAGACACTCTGGATTACCATGCAATAACAGAGAAGAAACTCAGAGAGGAAGTTATGCATTACTATGATTATCTTGAACCGTATTGGGTTGTAGATCACACAAGGGGAAAATGACTGGTTTCAAAATGCCACGAAGGATGTGGAAGAATGTTGGTATCACAAGCAGTAAAAATAGATACCACATCTGATGATCAAATAGCTTTCCGGAGAGAAGTTAAGAAGGTGAATTGTCTCGAGTGGCATTTCTACCTTTGTGGGCCGGAAGAAATTTGATTCGTGGGCTCATGATGAACTATGATTTTGTTGCATTTAAATTATTAAAGTACGAAATTTATGATATAATCTTAATATTTTTAACTGACTGGTTTTACATTGTAACTTGATTGTAACTAATAAATTCATTGACGAGCAAGGAGTCAACCCGCTTTAGCATGCACACACTTAATCAGCTCCAAAACTACTCGTGCATCATAAAAAGCGGCATTCGAATAAACTGTTTCACAGTTTTAAAAAATGACTACATTCCAGGTACCATTACACTGAAGACACTTCAAATGTCTATATATTTTATGTAGGCAGATTGTCTAGTTGAAGGTGGTAGAGTTGTCAAAGCCATAACTCTACCGGCTGCGTGTAGGTACACCACCTCGCACCATCCACGAACATGTCACCATAGAAGTGATAGAGATTTTTAATGACAATTCATGACGATTATATGATTATGCAGTCCGGTTACATTTTTAGTTGATATGCGATTCTTCTCGCACGCATGCAAGAGTGAATTTGAGAGCAGAATAAAACTACGATATGATATTGTATATCTATGAGAATAAAGGAGATAAGTCGAACTAGAAACTTTTAACTTTATTCGTCACAACTACACAACCGCAATCCAAGCGTTTTGAAGCGTACAATGGATACTAATAATAATTCTAAGATAATATGTTGCATATGTCGGGAAGCGTTGATCAATGCAGATGAGTCAGGAGCACTAACTGTCAGCAGCAGCAGATGTGGCCACGCTTTCCATTCAGATTGCATTAGTGCATGGTTCCAACACAATGCTCACAGATATGGAGAAGTGAAGTAATTTTAAATCACTAATTTTGATACCTATTCATTTCATGTCATTTTTATGTTAGAATTTTGAATGTTCTATGAATTTAAAACATAAATGTTGCCTTTGTTAGTGGCTGTTTGGTTTGCACTTGTCCAGTGTGTAACACCCATTTCCGTTTACATGACGGAATTCAGCTGTTCCTCAGCACGCGGAGGGTTCAGAGAGTAGCACCACATTGGAGAGAAGCTGGAAGGTGAATTGGAGGTAGCCAAAAAGGAAGCCAGAACCTTACGCTCCGAAGTAGCTTCGTTGAGCACAAAAACCCAATCCCTGATGGCTAAAAATAAGTCGCTGAAGGCTATAACTCGTTTACAAAATGGTGCTATCAACGATCTCAAAACCATGACACATTCCCAGAGAGAGGAGATAAATTCCCTCCAGAGGGAAAATAGATATCTGAAGTTAAGACGGCAATCATTGCAGAAAGCAGTTGCTGATGCCCAGACTACTCTTCAATCAACAAATGAGCCAGAGGTATACACTTGTGACTGAGATGAAAAGTGAGGTGAATGTGGAACCGAGCGGAAGGTATTATTTCTAAATTATCAAACATTATTGTTACTGTGAGTTTAATTTTCAAAGCGTTTATTCATTACTTATGTTTCAGCTCATTAAAAATTGGACCATGTCATTCCAAGATAGATGGAAATGACTTCCGAACGAAAATTAAAAAGAAAAACAACTCTTCATTGCCTAAGAAAACTGGAGGTGCAGGACCACATCGTATTCTGGTCCGATAACAAGATCACGAAGTTGTAAACAGTGTTAATAAAAGTGTGCTCAGTTCTCAGTTGTATTATAAATATATTAGGAATTACTGTTCTTCGTCTGTGTACGTAAACATATATGTATATCAGATTTACCAGTGTGTCAGTCTATTTCAGTATGAATTAATAATTATTGCTATCTTCTGAACTATTTTAAAGTTATAAGTGCAATCAATACAAAAAGTCAGTGTAAAAGTTCATGAATTATAAATGAAAAATAAATTGGGATACTACTCGTCCAAAGATCTGACTATTCAGCGGCTTGCACTGCATACTTTCATACAGCCGAATTGATCTATATAGCATATAGCATCCACATCTTAATTTCTCTAGTAAATTGCTATTGCTACAGAATTTAAACTTGTACAAATTGCAACTATGTAATGCTACCGTCAATTCCAAATCGTTATTAAACATTTTTCATTCGCTGCTTCATATTCGTTTCATACATGTTTATCGCAGTCAATCAGACATCTACGTCTTCGGTATTGAACAAACTACATCAGTATCATCAATCCTGCTTGGCTTTGATGAGAACATGGGTAAAACAAAAAGTAAAAAGAAGGGAACTAGCCCACCACTGATCCACCTTCGAGGAATGTTAGCTTCAGCAGTGTTGGAACTTTTACAAATTATCATTCCGTCTCTACACGTTCCGACACGGAAATGGAAACAAAGAAAAACCTGCGAAAACGGAAGCGTTCAAGCTCTGATGAGCCGGAGAGAAAGGCATGCCAGATGCATATCAATAATAATAATCACTCGTTTTTTTATGATTTGATTTCTAGACAAATTTCATTATTTAATTTTTAGCCCTCTCCGGTTTTGGCTCCATTATCCGTCTTAGATGCGGACGAGTATGCATTCTTTTCCATGATTAAAGCTGGGGACACTCTGGCTCTTATGAACGCCGTTTGGTCTGGATCGATTAAGAATATGAATATTAATCGATTTAATAAGCATGTAGGTTTTTTAAAAATTGACTCCAAAACTTAACATATTTCATGCTTTTTTGATTCATCATATAATTTATGTAATACTCTCAGGGCTACACTGTTCTACACGTAGCTGTCCGACGACAAGACGATGAAATGGTTAGAATCCTCCTCCAAAACACTGACATTCGCCTAAACGACACCATTCTTCACGCCATCCGCGAAGATAACCTACAAATCACACAACGACTCCTTGAAGTCCACGACAGGCGTATGAAAGAAGAGGGGACCCAACAAATTGTGGGCCGACTCTCTCTCCACAATTTGAATGAAATCAACAGGCTCATGAATGCCGTTAGTAATGTTGGATCCACTAGTCTTGCTTGGCCAACTACCAACAACTCCGGAATCTTTACTTCCGTTCGGCGAACAACAACTCCCAACAAACAACACAGGGGCTCGCCTGTTCCACAGCCCATTCTTAGGAACAAATCCAGTCTTTCTAACTCTTCAAGCTCTGGTTCTCCGAACGCGGAAGAGGAAAACACCAAGAACTCAACACTAAGCAAAGATGACATTCCATTCGACTCAGAATTTCCATCAGGTTATCACTCCTCTCATGCT
>LJIJ01001089.1:0-57557 GCA_001718145.1 Orchesella cincta
AAAGAGAGAGAATCTCGCTCCAAAGCTGAGTAAGCATAAGCACATACATAAATACACGAGAGTGAGCGTACGTAAGCAGGCAAGAAAATATTCGACTCAAATAACGTTCTTCTCAAAAGAAGTTGTTTTTATTCCTCTGACACCACTATTAAGACCAAGACCATTACTTGGAATCCCATTACTATACAATTTTTTGGAAGAGGACAAGAACCTCAGAAACTATTCAATCGTAGACTCGTTCGCCAGTTACTGGTAGCTAGTGCTGCTCTTGCTCGTTATAATTTCACTTTGATATCAAAAGATAGGGAAAATAGGAGTCTCACAGGATGTGGTCGAAAGCTGTTCATCTCATGTGGGTCCTCTATATATTATGATTTCAATTTTGGCTGAGTTTGGATTGTCGTCAGTCATCTTTCGAGGAGCGGAGTGAGTAAGTGTTGTGAGCACAAACTGTTTTCTGCATGTTATCATCATCACATTGAAACTTGAGAAGAGTTTTCCGATAGCATTTCCACTTCTGCAAATCTAGAGAGGAGATTGCGGATTTTGCAAAAAATTCAACCTTGTCCATTCCGCATCATCAGCAACCTATTGAGTACATATTATTTAGTTGACTTGACGTTAGCCTACTCAACAAGCTTTCTACGGGAGTCGGCGTAGTTGGGTTTTGGAATGTAAGCAGAAATGAAGTGTGCTAGTGCCACAACATCATTTTCTCCCGTCATCATTTTCCCACCGGATTAGTATCCAACAGTTTTTCATTAGAGCCCGTAAAACGGAAGGCAAAGGGGGGTACACCAAGCAAACTCACCACCTCGCATCTCATCACCTGTCTCAAACGTTGTTTTTGGTTTGGTGTGGTCGTGGCAGTGACATATGGAAATTTTTTGAATGCATTAAGTAAATAAAGATGTAGCCAAACATGAATATTTTGTATTAACTCAGCATCATCAGAAGGCAAGTTGGAACACGCTCCATTTTGTGACATTAAGTATCCATTAGTAGATGCGACAGTGACTTTCTGAAAGATTAGTTTTGTTTCTCGGTTAGTAAGCATAAGCAAAATAGACAGGATCGATCAAATCACATCACAATCAGTTTTTGGTTTAGGCTGCTGTGCTGATGAGGTTTGAAGTGTACTTGACATTCTATTATGAAATGATGATGTATACTTACGCATATTGATAAGGATATTATGGATAAAAATTTGTATATATATTTTATGATCGAAAAGACATGTCTTGTCGTTGTCATCATCATGCATAATCTAAAGCGTTCTTGTTCTTTGTTTCAGAGAGACGAACGTGGCAAGATAGAAACAGGATGAGAACGTGGTGATAAAGCCAAGCAAAAGCTACTCTGCATAATATTGTGTTTGCATCTTGTTGCTTGTTACAAGGTTCTCCGTTCTAACATCATCATCTTCTCCAAGTCTATTCATGGTGACCCAAGAGTAATCTCCAGTTCCAGGCTCGAGACCAGAACCAGAGCAGAGTAGAAGGAGCTCCACCATATCCGGGGAAAAGTACCGGGAGCGGCGTCAGCAATTGAGCTAAAACGCGAGAATTGTACCTCTCTCACTTTTAGTGACTTGACTAGAGAGAGAGAGAGCAAAGTCTCGTGCTATTCCATAGCATCACGAAAGCAAGTATTGATCGTCCTGCATGAAACTCTCCTCTCCTGGATAATATAATCAGCCTAAAACTCTACTGTCTCGTAAGTAAGTACGTACGTACGTGTGCATGTCTATTTCTCGTTTCCCATATCTTCACAAGTTTTTTCTTCCTCCGCCTCTGTTTTCAGCCCATTTTCCAGTACACTTTGTTCTTTGTATATTAACAGATGTTACACTTTGAGTGGGGACAGCTGCTAACTTCTTTCTCCTCTGTTCTTTACTGTTGCTTTCTCAAGTTGTTGTCGTACTTTTATTCTGAAACTTAACAAGTTTATTTTTCCATACAGTAGTGGCCCGTCTTTGGATGAAATTCAAGAGTTTCAACCCTTGAATGTTTCTGAACGAGCCGAGCCGGTTGATTGTACAAACGCAGACGTGACTGTATTTATTTGCTGGAAGGGGAGCAGCTGCAGCTGCACACTAATTTCTTTAAAAGAATAACTGTTTTCCAAGTTTCCAAATATATTCAAGTGGCGGGCTTTGGCCAGAGGATATAAGTCTGGTTGTAGTGGGTAGTGAACTTTCTCCTCCGGTGTAAACCGCTAGAGAGAACATGCACACACCTTGACTCAAAAAACTGTGTTGTTGTTTACGAACAAACTCTTACTTTTGTACTAAGACGACAAACCGGCGTATTTACATGTGGCTACTATTTTTTTCCTAGCAAAACCAAGCTAGATATACATCTATAGAAATATTTCGGGGAAAAACTTTTTCTCAAAAAAATTTTATCTTTGGCCAATACTCACATGCCTATACGTTGTTCAGCATTCCCTCGCGACACTCAACTGATCCAGTCTGTGCAGAAAAACTTTCGCCTCTGGGATATTCTCAGTCAGTCAGGGAGAGATGTGAATGTGTAAATTGTATGAGAACGGTCTTTGTGTGTAAGAGAAAGTAGAGCTTCCCGTAGTTCCAACTCAACTTGCTTGGTAGAGCTGCGGAGTGAAGAGGTTTGGAAAAGTGTTCCAGTTGTTGTCGCAACGTGGTGCAACGAAGGCTAACGAGAATCGTGGAATACTTCTACCGCCCCTTGCTATCCATCCGATACCGATGCTTTCTTCTGCTTTCAACTATTGACATTAACGAGAGAAACTATTACTTTGTGATGTGATACGCTCTAACTTTCTTTAGTAAAGTAAAAGTGACATTTTGGGGCAACGTAAAAACTTCAAAGAGATTCTTTATTTGGGATACAAAACCAGTGCAACTTTTCAGCAAGACCAAAAGCAACTATGGAAGACATAAATAGAGTAACTCAAGAGCAGCTTACGCAGCTCAGGGGGGGCTTTTTCGATAAGGTGAAAGCCAATGATCCAGGTATGTATAATTAAAACGTTGATTTAAAAAAATTACCAGATTAAAAATCATGTGCATATGAATTTCTAACACTGCAAAATCTCATGATAAAAATAACATTTTCTAAATGTCATGAATGAGCATACAAATTCATTAGTTAAAAGTAATTTTCAAAAAAAAGTTCATTCCTTCCTATTCCTCAGCACACACACCTCCATGTATAATTGGACATTTGAAACGAGCTCACACAATGGTACGACTCTTTGTAAAAAAAGGTTCTTTCGTGTGTGGCAGTAGTTACAGAATTCGTTATCATTCACGTCATTCCTCTAATTAATGAATATGGCCAGAAGTCGCCCCATCTCCTTTTTTTGACCCAATTTTTTCTTCTCTCTCTCTCTCTCTCTGTTTCTCCCAGTCCCGACCACTGCTGATGTTTCGCAATTTCTCCATATCAGTTATAAAAAGTTATGTATTATGGTGGAGGGAAACGAGAGCCCAGTAGCCCAGGTCCAACATTAAAAAACCCACTGATGACTCCTAAAAATAGAGGAGTATTAAGTATGTGTGTGCAGAACTCACAAAGCAAATTTTTATGAGCCATTAGTTGTCACTCAGCAGTTTGCATTATCTAAAAAAAAGTTTTCCCTTTAGTCTCCCTTCCTTATCAGCCCAACTCCAAAGTGAAATGGTTTAATACCAAAAAAGTAACTAGCGACTTTAGGTAATACTCTCTTCAGTAGTTTAGCATCAGTCGTTGTGTGGTTTGGCTTGGTCTTCTTATGTAAAGTGCTATCGCAGGCTACTGATGTACTTTCGTGGTATCCCAAGGTCCAATGGGACTCCAAAAATGCATATATACGTTGGTCTAACGAGATGAGGTCTCCAATGTAAAATGTAGTGCTAGGAAAAGCCAAGCCACTGCATAATTCCACCATTTTCTGTCATGCTACGATCTTTCATTACTTACACAACTTTGCTCTTTCACTTTCATTCCAGTTCATGAGTTTCATACACATTGGGACTGTAGTACATAAGTTAAGTTAGCATCGGCGCTGAGTTGACTCACTTTTTTTACTTCTTGTCTTCTTATTTTCGACTTTAGGCTTCCATCCCGATGATTTGGAACGAGTGAAGACTGATGAACTTTGGCTTCGAAGGTTCATCGCTCATGGGGAACAGGACGTAGAAACGGCTTTACAACTGCTCTATGAATGTGTACAGTGGAGGAAGGAGTTTGGTGTGAATGGTAATGGCGAGACCTTTAATTTTTTCATTCTTTCCCACCGCAAGTCATTTTCTGTGAGAGTAATTCCCTTTCTTTGGCCAAACTACTTTTATATGCATGAGATTGAAATGGCAGAGGGATTGTGATTAGAATAATGATAAGCGGAATATGTTCAAGAAATTTGTAACGGAAGCAAACTTGTACAGGGAACAACCAGCATAAAAATGTTTGGGGAGGGGAAATGGGATTGTAAAAAAATGTTGAACGGATTTTGACATAGTTTTGATGAGACCAGTTCTTTTCACCTGAATGGGAAACGACGTGGGGCGTACATAAATAGCTAGCGTCATGATATGATTTTTTTGAAATGGCATTTCTCAAAAAATCCATTTTTTTCTTCTCGACAACCAGACCAGAACCAGATTGAATCATGTTTCGCAGAACTCAGTATTCCGCTTTAAGTGTCGGCAGGAGAAAGTCATGACATTTGAATAAAAAAATTGATAGTATTTCAATCAGTTGGGAACACGGAGTCAACACGTTGAACACACATGACTAGATAGATATTATTTATAACGAGAAAAAATATCAGTCAAGCAAGATGTCGATATTTTATCACATCAGTCGAGATAGCCCACTGCTTCCAATTGAGCCAGTGCCAATGTGCCAAAAAATCTGGATAAAATCAATGCTCGTACCAAGAACCAGGTAGTAATAGAAATGGAAGGTTGCTCTCCATGAGAAAATGAAATTAGTCGAGAGTCAATGTAATAAAATCGTGGAGAGTAGGAGTTTTCACAGGTTCAAGAGAACTCTCTTTGAGTTTCCTAAGTAAATAGTTGGGTGAAAGCAGGGCTATAGTCATCTTGGGGCGACTAATGAAATGTTGGTTGTTGGATTGGAACGGAACTTGTATGGAAATAACCTAGTGGCTATTTTTCTATTATGAGTGACTTGAGTTGAGAGGGACAAAAGTTCTTTTGTGGTTGTGGCTGTCATGTCCTTACTTTTGATTTAATATCTTACAAAAGGAACATGTCCAAAGTGTGTTTGCACTACACGCACATAATTATATGATAGCTCCACTCAACATGAATCAATAGACACGTGTATAACAATTTATTTCCAAGTAAAAGCTTCGCCACCCTGCCTTGCTGCACCCAAATCAAGTGCAGAATGCATTGAAAAGAAGGTTATGAAATAACACAAGCTTTTCTTGTAAACCTCAAAGCTAATAATGGAATGAAGGAGAAATCGTTATTTAAATATGTATCATATCAGTAGTATCATGTACACCAGCTCAGCTCTCTTGTTAAATTCGGAGAACTAACAACTCCATTTTCAATGGCTACTTCATTGCATTGCATTTCGACGTTGGACTTGAGCACAATACTACTACGAGTAGTCAGGAGAGCAAACACACTTTTCCGGCTCACCCATCGTGAACTAGAGATGTAGACATAAAAAGAGAAATGAGAAACAGCTGTGGCTCCCGTCAAACAAAATGTAAGCAAACCGAGAACGAAACCAAATGCAAAAAACGCTAATACTTCCACCAAACACCAACCATCTAGAAAGGGCAAATGCCATGATTTTGATTGCCTACTACCACGAGCTTGAGCTGAGGTTCTTATCAGAGCGTATTGTATCGTAAAATATATATTACTTATCTAAAAATAAAAAGTAGATGTATTGCTTGCATACTCTCTTTTGTGTTTAGTGAAATGGAGCAGTGGTGTTGGTGTGGTAAAAGTCATCTAAAAACAGACGGCGCTTACCTAACCAGGCGAAAATGAATCACATCACACAATGTTGTGTGAGTGTATAATGCAATTCAATACAGCACGTTTTTATGTAACCTTTTAAAAACTCTTTTGTTCTCTTGTATTCCCATCTACGGAACATGTGTAATGATAAAAGTACTACATGATAAAAAAAATCCATGGTGTGACGACGAGAAAGTCGACGTCGACATTAGACATATGGCCCAAATTAAATAGCAGGAGCTGCTAGAGAGTAGCCTTCCTTTTACTAATGGCTTTCGTTTCTTTCCTCGCGGTTACAAAACTCAAATCAAATAGCAATAGCCAACTTTCTTTTCCTTCCTTTTTTCTTTGTATTTGCTTATGTAATGCATTGGTTGCTCCTTACTTAATCCGAAAGCCAAGTCAAAGCTGAGCAGGCACAAGCTGCTGTCAACAAAAGTGAAATGACGGGAAATAGATGGACTATTAGCAGAATCACAATGGGTGAAATTCCAGATGAACAAAGCCTTCTTCCTCTCTGCTCCCAGTCTCCGGGAGTCACCCAACTGAGAAAAATAATGAAGCGAAATATGGTTTGAAAGTGATCGAATGAGCGGTGCTCAACGTAGCAGTGAACGTTTCACCTTATGTAAATAGATGCTGTGTGTGTATCAAGTTGGGTTAGCTGTGATTGTGATGGAGCGTGTTCTTTTGGGGAAAGCTCAGGAGATTCCTCTGCTCTACTTATGTAGGGAGCCATTGTAGTTATCATTTCTCAACAAAAATATTCAGTCTATTCCTGTCTCCTTCAGCTTATGTCTGGAATAAGTGGGGCGAAGAGGTAGATATGAAAGTATGAAGGTGGGTAGGCAACTCTGATCTTTTTTCTGTTTCGACTGACTCCTGAGATCAGTCTCCCTTTTTTCCAATCGGATTGAATTCGATTCGTTCTTCTCACAGCGAGAGAGAAAGCTGCTGAGAATTGTTTCAGGGAAACACAGCAAGAGTGACGAGAAGAAAGGAGGAGAAACTCGGCACATTTATTATTTTCAACCGACACCCAACCTTTTATAGTTCGTTGGCTGCCTAAAAAGTGGTAGCAAAAAGTGCAATTTATTTATCCACCCTGGTTCCTTTTATCTATACATATTTTGTGCAAAACAACACAAAATAACAGAACAACAAACGCTTTTTTATTTAAAAAGGAAAATAACAAGGAGCTGAGAAGAAAAAAATTTCCACGGAGAGAAGCTGGGAACTACGACTCCCTTTCTTTCCTTCGTCGGAAACAGGAAAGGTTATTAGGTTGGCCTGTTTGCGATTTATTCTGCGAGACAAGTTTATAATGCACATATATATTTCTCTCTCTTTCTTTTACCTACTTAACATTCGTCGTCTCTTCGTATTATTCCATCTTCCCCTGTGCTCTTCTCCCCTGGAAAAAGCAAACAAGGTTGGGAGCAAACTAAGTATGTAAGGACAGCTTGAGACTTTAAGCTTGGAAGAAAACTCCAGAGCCAAGCACATACTTGACTGTTTGCTCTTTATGAGTTTTCAGTTTTTGACGCTTGTTTACTTGCTTATTTTCCTTTCTCCTTACTTAGCATCTACTTATGTCTGTGTCTGGCTCACTTTGGGGCTGGCCTAGCGGCCTACTCTTCCATTCTGATACTTTTTTTTTGTTCATTCTTGGTCCACACATTTGTCAAAAGAGACAACAATATAGCTGGTAGCCACAGACTTGTTTTGTTTTTAAGTGTTGCATCCCCCAAAAAAAACCATTGCACTTGTGACGCCTACACGACCATAATATATATATTTAATTACTTGTTAGGTACATAGTTTAAAATCTTGTTTTAGGTTGAAAACTATACAAGTCTAGGAAGCAAAGTAGGTTACAACAGAAACAACCCCGGTTCCAATTCAATTCGAGCAAAAAAATTACGGCAAAAAAATTTGTAGTGCATCCAAAAACCAACATAATGAGACTGGTTGAGAATGGAGTAAAGGGATAAAACAGAAACCATGTTATTTTTGTCGGCGATGGCGGCAGCCGACTGACTGTCCTCTGTTCGTTGAGAAAACTAGTTAGTTTCTTGTAATGCAGAAATAAGATGTTAAACTAAGCTTTTGCACAGGAAGCACTATATATCTTTCAACCAAACCACCATACAGTGCTCTCCCATGCTTATAGTGACATGACAGGAGCAGTGTAGTGTAGTTCTATGTGGTATTATGCCAGAGAGCTATTATTACACAGTCGGTTTTATTACTTCATCCCACAGTAGTAGAAAAAATCTCATCAAAGGATCAAGTGACGACGGAGGGAGAAGGGAAGGCAGCAAAATCTTGAGCCAAGAAAAAAAAGAAAAAAGAGTTGTGAAAATTCCTTCAAGTCTTTTTTATTGCCATTTTCCCTGTTTTCACCCGCTTTCTCTCTTTCATTTCGTTTTTTTTGTAAGTCCTCTATTAGCGGGATATACACTGGTCTAGGCTGCTGCTGCACAAGATTTTTAGTACGACGAAATGATCACGATGATCATGATGATGATGGCAACAGTCCTTCTCCAACGGTATTTTGCGCCTAAAAACTGTTTTCGTTGAAAAAGTCGTTATTTTGTAGGGAAAAGAAAGCCCACTATTTTTTCAAATGGTGCACAACCCAAACAAAAGGCTGAGAGCACAGCACAAACATTGGGAATGAGAGCGATTCGAAATAGTTTTTCGTTGTCTACCTTAGAATAATAGAAAAGAGGAGAAGGATGGTGTATAGATGATAATATGGCATGGCAAAAAAAGAAAACTGATCTTGTTCAAGGGGAAAAGAAATAGAAGAGAAAGAGATAGGCTATGAACTCGGCGATTTTCTATTTTGAAGGACCATTTAGTCGATCCCTATGATGTTATGGTACTTGGAGAAAGTACTGGTGCACTCCATTGCGAGACTGGTTCTTCCCTTCAGCTATATTTTTAGAGACAGCGACACCAGCCCATCATGATGACTGTCTCAGTCGTACGTCGCTTATAAATGTACATATGTAATAAGCTCATGTGTGGAGGAAAGGAGGGGAAGAAAAAGTATGTATGTTCTGGAGTATCACATCTTCTTGACGTCTCTTTCAAAACCATTTTCACATCAGACATATCTCTCCAGAGCAATGGCTTTCCCATCCCGTCATTCTCATGTTGAAAGAGCAGAGCTCGTTTTTCTTGCTCGATCGTAATAATAGTTTTTCCGTCATTATTAGTACGAGCTTCAATTGTCGGAGGAGTAGAAAGAGAGCAATGAATGACGACGAGATGAGTTGAGTGAGGAAAGGAGAGAGAGAGAGAAGGAAAAGTGAAAAAAGAGGACGTCGTCAGCAGTTCACACACACAAAAAGGAAAAATGTTAGTTGCGGCAAGCAGCCAAGAAGAAAATCAGCAAATGCTTTGCCATTACATCGATGTGTGTGTGTAAGGAAAACACAAAATAAAAAGGAAGATAGATAGATAAACTTGTTATAAGACTGTGTATGGCCCACACATGGATGTGTGTCCTAAATATAAAAAGCTTTCAAGTAATGTGAGCGACAAGATGATGAAGATGATGAAAACATAAAAATTGCAGTCACAAATTCTCTGAAAAATTTACAAGAGGAAGAGGAACAGCAGACAAGAGCCAACAGCAATGAAAGAAAAGGAAAAACTTCAACAAAGAGGAAGTAGACATGATGATGATGATGGTGACGTTGATGGCAAATAGATATGATACTCTCATATATATTATATTGTTGGTAGGATGCGTTTCCCTCTGCTTCTTGTCCTATTTTCTTTTCTTTTTATAGATTTCTTCTTTAAAAAAAAGTCAAGTGAAATCTCAAGTGCCAGTTTTCACAACACTAAATATATATACGTAGTATAATGGATAGGTGCCTCCACGGTGTTCTTCTCTTTTTGTTAAAAATTGGATATAAATATAGAGAATATATGAATTTATTTTGTTGGCTGGCTCCAATAATAAGAGAGTATTTGAATAGAGACGTTGCCAGAGGCTTGAACAGTAAAAGAGGAGCAAAAAATAAACGAACAAGAGGAGAAGCAACGAATGTTTTTGTAACATGAAGAGAGAGAGAGAGAAAGTAAAAAGATAAGGGTTAGATTGAATTTCCGTTTAAATTTAATTGATTTTCATTGCCTCATATGCTCTATTGAACCTGAAGATGAAAATTCAAGAGAGGAAGAAACTGCTCCGAGTATTGTTTGGTTAAATGTACGAGGAAGTATGTAGGAGCAGAGGATACAAAACAATGTGTGTTCTTCCTTCCTGCAGAAAATAAGGCCAAGAAACATTCATGATATTAGTTGTTCAATAATCAAGTTGAGTAGGATACGCATATTTTGCTCGTGCAGTAGGCGCATGTCCAAGATTTAAAAAATTAATATAACACTGTACAGCTTATTCCTTTACACATTGACTTTAAAGAACCGATATATTATCAATCTAATTGTTACATAATTTTTCAATAGTTTATTTTTATTTTTATCAGAGTTGGATCATACCAAGATGGATGCTGCCCTGTTTGAAAAAGGAACCCTGTTCATACGAAACAAGGACAAGTTTGGGAAAAAGCTCCTAATTTTCAAAGCCAAACATCACCAAAAAGGAACAGTGGATATGGAACAGTTGCAGAAGTTTATTGTGTACTATTTCGAACGTAAAGAACTGGTTCCCAAGAAATTAGTTTCATTAGCGATCAGCCCGAAATTGTGATGCGAAGAATTGTAATGTAGGAAAAAGTATAATAGCACAGCTAATAATTCGTAATATAATCTGCATTAAAACGAGCGACCTACTGCACTAATTTTATTTGTAAAAATTTCAACTTTTTATTATCGGAAGGATGTCTATACATTTTTACTAAAAATGTTGAAAAATAAGTTTTGTACCACCTTTCTACTTAAACTTTCAATTTATGTGCGATGTTTCTTTGGTTGAGTACAGCTCTACATAAACCTGAACACTTGAATGAATGAAGTATTAATTTTTGGTACAGTTTCCCAAATGTCAAGAGTAAAAGGTAGCGCATCAAACGTTCTTTACCCGGAAACCGATTCAACAGTCAACTGTGAGGGCTATCAAACTAAGCAAAACAATAGAGAATTGGATTAACAAACTAATAACTCAACCGCGCTCACCAGTTCCGCAACTTGCATCCGCCAAACCTAGAAACATTCACACCATGAATTTATACGAATGCCTGACAAAGTTGCTCGCGTACCTTTCTCCCATCGAGATCGAGCAGTCAGAGTCAGTGGCAGGAGTAAATACCAAAGCATATGAAACAAACTTTCATCCATTCCAATCCAGCATTTGAGCATTACATTTAGTTAAGCAAAGCATGAGCAGATTTTCCGAGAAAAGCCATTCACTCTGATGTGGTACAGCATCAGGATGGTCTTGTTGGTTGGTTGGTTAGCTGCTTATATTCTATCTGTTAGTTTGTTGGCTGATGTTTCACCATGTTCAATAAAACGGGAAATCAAAAGTGTTTGGAGCTCTCAGAAAGCATAGCGAAACAGAGAGAAAAACTGTAGAGCTAGTTTAGTTTTTACTGTTTGTTGATTTTGTGGGGAAGTGGAGCGCACCAAAAAAGTCTGTTGGTTTTGACAACCAGAAAAAATGAATGCGAATCCGTTTTGAGAGCTCCTTCAAAACTTAGGTAACTCTGCAGTTTGAGAGAAAGTTGGAGAATTGAATGTGGAGTATATTAAAGATAGGTACTTACAACCTCTACCATGCCACTCGTCTGTTACCACATTTAGTCCTAATGTGCTTTTGGCATCAAGTATGCAGTTTATTTGTTGGTCTGTGTTTTTTACGATCCTCTTAAATTCTCGGCTAATAGGATCAATCTTACAACTGGAATCATTTTTAGACATAAAAATGTATGTGCTTTGCATGTTGTTTAGATTCCACAAAAGATCTTGCATCAATGGCAGACATGCATATTATTATAGTAAATGAATAGAGGGAAAGTAAAGACAATGTAAAGCTTCGAATGATTACACAGAAATCCTATCGTCAACAATGTAGCAGAATAGCAAATTCCTATACTACTTAAAGCATTAAGTCAAAGTAGATATATTTCAATCTGGTGGTACTTACACCTACAAATTATATTACGTATGGATTTAATATTAATATATCAAACAAACTATTTTCGTGTAATTAATCCTAAATTGAATATGTTTTAGAGAGACGAGAAGTGACCAATGTTCCATTATATTTGATATGAAAGACACTGGATGGCAGAACATGGACATGGATTTCGTAATTTTTTAATTTATTAAAAAACATAACACAGATTTATTTCATAAATTAATTTGCAAATGTAAGAGTGATTATACATTTTTTTGCAGGTGAGATACCTGATAACACTGTTGAAGACATACTATCCATATTTTGTAAATTATGTAAGTTTACAATCTATTATACAATTTTAATTGAATTAAATTTTTGCAGTTGGAAATTTGTACTAATTTGCAATTCGTTCACTTTCAGCTACTAATATTCGAAATGCCGTGGCTGCTTAACGGTAAGAAACTTTTTGCAAATGCCATCTCATATCATCACTAAATCTGTTATTATTATTTCAGTTTTGCAAATTTATAAATTGACTTCTAGCTTAAACATTACTTAGTTAGCTTTCTGTATTCTACATTTTCTTCCTCATTCTTATAGAATGTAACTGAATAGAATGCAACTGTTAGTTCATGTCGTAGTCTCAACCATCTGGATTGAATGAAAGCATAGATCCTCCAATCCCAAGTATCCGCATTAAACCCTTGTTACAAAACCAAAAGTGACAGGAGTCTTGCTTGTCTCCTTTCTTTTTTTCGCTTGGGCTAAAATCAGCATTTGTACTTACATAATACTTAAGCAAGAAGAGGAGGAGGACCGGACTACTAGTAAAGAAAAAGAATGTAACTGAAACTGAAGGTAGCATCTTATCTACCCATATGTATGGTAGAGATCTTCTATATATACAATGTGTGGCAAAATTATGCCTGTACGAGAGTGTGCATAAGCCTTCCATTTTTTCTCTCACGATCTAGCCGATTTGATAGCACGGGTTTTGTTGTGTTGTTGATGTGATATATGTATTGTACTAAATCCTCCTTTTTAACCGGGCCTAAAGCCACTTAAGTTGGGAGGAAACGTGAATCGAAATCGATCTCACTTTATGCTACTTTGCACGGAAGCGTTAAGAGGAGAGAGACTAAAGCTTTCCTCCTTTCTCTCTCTCTCTCTGACGCTAGTATTTCACCAGGAAATTGGGGACCATTGCCATATCATCCCGTTCTCGGGCAGGCATCCTACTTTCCCTTCCTTTTTCCAGTCAGCTTTCAGTTCATATAGATCAAAGTGAGGTTGTGAACGAAAAAGCAGCTAAAGTTACATCCAACAAAACAGTCAGGAAAGGGCAATAGGCAAATGCATCTCTCCCTGTCTCACTCTCCATTCTTCAGGTTGGTTATTTTTGGTTGAAACATATGCTATGTTGATAAGACTAAAGTTTAAGTGGAGAAGGAAGTAGGAAGGAAGGAAAAAAGGACGATGCTCCCTTTTTCACAGAGATATCCAATGTTGCGGCAATGGATGGATGGAGATGAAGCAATTGGGAAGAAGGGATGGATAAAAAAAGTTATCCCCAAAAAGCAAAGAAAGAAAAAGGAAGAGAAAAGTCAGCATTTCACTTGACGGAGAAATATCATTAGCTCAAGAGAAATCTTCAAATCACGTACATAGGTCATATCTTTAGGTGTACATAAACCATGTAAGAATGCACATATGTGCCTGTCTAATGCCACCACACCACACACGATATCCCGCACCGAACTGTCTTACTATTTTTCTTTGGCAAGAGGAAAAGGAGAGAGATGAGAACAGTGTGAACTTTTTTTTGTTGCTGTTTGATGGGTGTAAGGAACAAATGAAAGTGGCTTTGCTTGATGTATGAATTCTAGCTTAAATCCTGGAAGTTGTTGAAGCTACAATTTTATAACTACTCTGCTACTTTTTTTTGTAGTAAACCCAAGTCAATCCTTGAGCTTGTGAAGAAAATATATGTGTATGAAAAGTATAAATTCCAATGGTGTATTGGTGTATGCTATCCAGGCGTAGTAGGGTTATAAAGGCTGTTTTTTTCTTTTAACTAAAGTCTTGTCAAGATGAGTTGAAAAATGATCTTGAACCGTGAGGCAGTAGCATTAGGAAAGACTGGAATTACAAACAGGCCTTGGAAGATGAGCATGAGCGAACACACACACTTTTTGGGCATAAAAAAATGTACGACTGCTAACTGGAAGGAAGAAATAGTGTTTGAGATGGAGAAAGGAAAATGAAAATAAATACTAGAGGCGAAGGTTTCAACTTTTCTTGTCGAGCAATCACGGAAAGGTCAAAGTATCAGAGTTTGACTTTGTGAATTACTTCAATTTTTTTCTGAGAATGGGTGACAGTTTCATTCAATAACTGGGAGTCGAGTTTGGTGGAACAAACTTTCAAAAATATTTTCAGCTACTGAAATGTAAATTTAAAATAGCAAATTATTTTACTTTTAGTCGTGGTTTACAACCAATCAAGATCAGGCAAAACGATTTTACATGACTTGACAAATGTCATGTAAAATCGTTGTAAAACTAACGTAAAATTGTTAAATTTCAATGCCACCATTTAGGTCAATTGGAAAGTAAATAATATGTAGGGAGTACAGATATGTCAAGGACCTCAATTTCTAATAAGAGTGAAAGAAAGTGTAGTTTTTAGCAAAAGCTTGCTTGATAAGTAGAAATGAAATAGTACGCAATAATAATGCCAGCCATTTAAAATTTAAACTTGTTTTACAGCTGCATGGAAAATAATTAAAGGCTGGCTCCCTCCAAAATTCGTCGACAGAGTAAAGTTTGTTGACAAGAAAACAATTAAGGAATGGATAGAACCGGACAATCAGGTAAAATAATCTAATGTGAACGGCTTATTCGTTCGACTTGTTACCAAAATCACTGAATGTATTTACCTCTCCCCTTTGTAAATCACAGTTAGCAGAATGGGGTGGAAGTGACAATTACGTATACAAGTTTGAGCCAGAAACCCGACAGAAGAGGACCATGGCAAACGGTCGCGGCCCACCTGACCCCAAACCGAGAAAAGTAAGTGTGTTTATGTGCATACCATGTACTCTAGCAGCAAAACTACTTTTGTATTAGTTGGAAAAAGAAACATCAAACAAAAAGTTGCAGACCACCATCACATCCTCCTACCTTTTTTTATGCATTATCAACATTTGTTGTACACAAACACGGATATTTTTGTGAGCCCAGCAAATACTAATAATAATACAGAGTCAGCAAAATTCTGAGAG
Organism: Orchesella cincta; assembly: GCA_001718145.1. Lineage (NCBI taxonomy): Eukaryota > Metazoa > Arthropoda > Collembola > Entomobryomorpha > Orchesellidae > Orchesella > Orchesella cincta. Next base: position 15,355 of record LJIJ01001089.1, read on the forward strand.
AGAAAAAAAGTTTCCATTCCTTATGCGCCACACTTTTTCTCCAGAAATATGATATAGGTTAGGATTAGGCACATTGAAATTATATGGTTTGGCTTAACTAGCGAAACTTTTTCCTCACCAAAACCACCACCAATGTATTTCTCCTTAATCCCTCATCTTAGCTAGTTTTTTTTCGTAAATGAAACAGAACAAGAGTTGTAGCAGAACAGGAGCATTGCATTTGGCACAACTCTCATTTTTTGATTACTCAAGATAACTTTATGTTCATAGCCAAAGGCTGTAAAACAAGGTTAAAAAGAAGAAGATATGAAATGAATGCACAAAAGAATTTCCCCTTCCTTTTTTGGGTGCTCGCAACTCGCTCTCACACTGAATTATGTGAGTAGAGTTTGGAGTAACATATTTGATATGAATGGGAAAGGTTTCATTTTTCTTATCTTCAAAAACTTATTAGCTTTGCAGATGGTTCTTATTCTGAGCATCAAAAAATGGGAAAAGTCTCCGAGTGAGGGAGACCGGAAGCTACAACCTAATTAGATTTCACTCTCATGTGCCTACGCACATTATTCATCATGTGTTATTTTAACCAGAGCAGCAGCTCACGCCTTACCTGTACTTTCATGTCTCATATTGTACTCATATGTTCCTCTTCTCCGTTTTGTTTTATCGACAAAATCTCAGTCAAACCCAAGCTGGTTCTGGTTGGTTTTTGGCCAAAACTTTTTTGACAAGTAAAGTACGTAGTCCGGGATACATTATTGGCCACTTTGTGAGCTAACGGTTTCAATTACAGGAGAAGAAGGAAAAATAAAGCATTTTATATCTGTCCATTCCATCCATTGGCTATAGAACCTCCTCATTAGCAGTTTTTATGCGTTGTGCTGACGGCAAAATTATTACTTTGCTCAGTTTCCTCTCGTTTGTGAAACTTTCTTTGGAGAGAAAAGTCTTCAGAAGCTCATCCCGAGTCTGGAGGCGATTTGTGGTCAATTAACAGACAGTTTTGGAGCTGGAGTTTAGTTTAAGAGACGTTAAGGCAGAAATTCATACACATGCCCATAATGAGTCATACTTCAGGGTGGATAGTTAATTTAGACAAGGGTAAAGAACTCATTGATTCAATGACAAGTAATGATGATGAATTCAACAGCATTTTGCCAATTTAAAATAATTTTTACAGGCTAAAATTTCAGTTGAGCCCACGTCAGACCGGATGAGTCGAATTGTTGACGATGGAAACTATGATAATGGAAGCCCCACCACTTCCCATTCTTCCAGTCCTGTTCGTGCTGCTTTCCAACAGGGAGGAACCCAGGCGTTCGTCACGTTAGGTATGAACTATCATGGATGGAATGCGGAAGTAAACATAATATTTTATTTCACCATCCTTTTCTCCAATTCCTTTCCTAATTTATATTTTCTCCCAATCCCAGAGAATGAAATGTTGACTGATTGTGATTATAATGGCAATCTGCCTCCTCTCCTTGGTAGAGAAACCTATGACATAAATATCTTTCAATTTGAGCCCGCTTGATGAATCGCTTTAACCAATCTCTCTCCTTCAATAACTTTAACAGAGCACTGCTTGGCGGAAGTCGACGAAAGAATTACATTCAAGCCCACCGAGAATGATGAATATTCCTGTCGTCTCCATATCCAGAATATAGCACAAGGTTCCAGCTCAATCGTCTTCAAAGTAAGTGCAGCTCAGCTCAAACCTTTTCACGTCAACTTTACTGATTTTCTCCAAATCCTGAAGCGTACAAACAACCATAACATAACATGTCGAGTTTATTTCAAACTCTCCATTTTGATATCTGACTGACTGAGCACAACAATCGACTCTCGTTTTTTTACATAAAAGTTGGGGAAAACTAGCTCTCAAAAGGTTGCATTTCCTCTATTCTCTTTTAACAAAAAAAGTAGAACATCAAACAAGCTGTAGTGGAATGGAAGTAAGATAGATTGTTGGATGACGTAGAAGTAGCAAAAGTCAAGTTTTTTTTGTGAGGGCTTTTTGATGCATAGCTTTTTACTCTGACGGACAAAAGGCTCAGCATTGGCATCATCAACTTGTGTAGTTTCCACGCTGCAGCTCTTTTTTTACTCATTCAAACCTTTTTTGTATTCACTGTTACACAAGTCAATAAAAATGAAGGTTTCCATAAGTGAGCTCAGGCCCACTACTTTCTATCTATTTGCTAGTGCATAATAATTGGCCATGAGGATATTGCATATTATATCACATTCCTATGCAGAACGGCACGCAAGTTCTTAGCGAAACAGCCTCCCATGATGATGAGAAGGAGAGTGTAATAAAGGGAAAGGAGAAAACGTGCGTGTATCTGGGAGACAGGGGCAATGCGACGAATAGGAATGGAAGCATGTTAGGGAAAAATGAGTACATAACTCTCAAACTGAAACTGCTCATATATTATTGTATGGTTGAATGGTAATCCACCCTGTTAAAATAATCATAATGATGATGTTAGAGATGACTTGTGTGTGGGTAAAGAAGTGAAGAACTAGTCGGTGGCTTGTAGTTAGAACGCAGCTGACATCAACATCAACGGAACGAGCCATTCGTCGTCGTTGTCGTTAAAATAATGTGAGGCTGAAGTTGAAATGACTGAGTGTGTAGATAGATCCTACTAAAGTTGATAGTTTTGATGTTTCCTTGTTTCTTCAAGTCAAGAACATAGACAGCACATCTGCGACCATTGAATTTGTGAGGAATTTCCTCCTCCGTTGAGCTTTCTCTCAGTCAACCATCATGATATAATAGGAAAAGCAGGCCAGGTCGCATATTGCATCATTTCCACGCCACACCAAACCAGACTAGTGGTCTCTATTTTCTCTCGTTCATTCCAGGAATGGAATGCGTGCTCAGAAGCTCATCTAATTTGAGTAATTGATTTTACAGATCAAGACAACATCACCAGATCGTTACAGGGTGAGACCGACAATCGCTGTGATTGAGCCTGGTGCGACAGCCAAAGTTCCTATTACTACGTATCCCGGCGTCTCCGCGAGCCAGATCGGGAGGGACCGGTTCCAAGTCCAGGTCTGCATCCTGCCCAAAGACATGGTAAATGAGGAGAGCTGCGAAAGCATGAACTCTTCTAACCAGTCCCTTCACAACTCCAACCTTGCGGATCTTACGAGTGTGTTTAAGGTAATAATAGAAAATGGGCATAAAATCTTAAGTTTTAGTTCTATGCAATTTCCTCTTCGAAAGACAATGTTACTTTCGGAGCTGGTTTTATGCGCCTAATTTTATTATTAGAGCACAATTACACCTATATACTTGTGTGTAGCACATGAATTTCCTCCGTGCTCATCATCCTTTTCCGTTCCTCTTTCGCTTGTGTGAACATGCTTGGTTTGGTTTTGTGATATCTTTGCTTATTAGGTGAGTTGTTGCTCTATACATCTGTTTCACTAGCAGCAGTCATCCTCATCCTTCCTTTCTTCAACGAAACCTCACCACCATCCTAACAAGAGTAACGACACCATCGTTATGTTTGCATACTCTAACTGGATATATTGTACAAAACTAAATGTGAACGTGAGTTTTTTTAACGGCCACCACCACCAACTCGAGTTCTTGTGGCATCAGAGCTGGAATAGAAACAGGGCATTAAAGCCTGTTCCCGTCTCCTCTCCTCCATTTCCCTTTTTAGTGAATATAAGACTACATTTTCGGGTTTCACATCCCCCTGAAATTTCTCTCGCGGATCAACATATTTCTCGTAGTTTTGCTTGTTAGCACAATGAAACTTTTTTGTTGAGCTCCTTTTCACCACCGTAGCACACCACGGTGATGTGATGATGATCCCATTTTATAGCATTTGAGGTTACAGCCTTTTCTATGAGGGAAAAGGGAGCCCAAGTGAAGCTAACAGCATTTTATCGAATCAACGGGTCATAGCCTATTTACTTTCCCTCTTTCATTCAACTCCACATCATCATCATCAAGCTGAAAAAGTGAGTGTTATTCTTTGTGGTAGCGGTGGAGTGGAGCAATAACGGCAAATGAAGTAGCAGCAACCCATTTTAGTCGCTTTTTCAGTCCTTTCGCAACTCCTCTGCTCTCCGGGGCTTTATGATCTTTTATGAAGTTTGCTCCGCTTCTTATTCTCGGTGAATGGGTAATGATGAAAATGATGATGGTGATGGGATGATGAGAGGAGGAAAAGGTAGAAGAAGAAGAGCAAGAAGCAAGCCTCTTCCACCAATACTCATTTTCTTTATTTCTGATCAATGTTTTGGAATTTATTGACATTTTCAGAAGCTCATTAACTCCCCAGGAACTGCTATAGATACTTTCAAGGTGGCTGTCGGTGTGGAGGCAAGAGCTGGAGATACTGCGGTGGGAGGCCCAACCGTGTCCATGAATGAGGAGAGAATGCGAAAAGGTCTTGACGATTTGGAAAAGAAGGTCAGAAGACGATCATACTTGTTATGAGGGAGCATAAAATGGGGAAAAGTTTATAGAATCCCATTATATTATGAAATGAGGAAGAATATTATGATGATAAGTACTCCAACTTCGTAATAGAGGACGAGCTGATATGATTTATATTATTATTATTCCAGATTACCGACTCTGTCTACAACAAAGTTCAACCTAAGGTGGATCGGATGATGTTGATGATGTACGTCATTGTGGCGGTACTCGTTGTTCTCCTTGCGATGCAATGGCTCAACTCCCGCAGGTCCGTTGTAGACTGCGGACAAGCTTGTCCGGATTTTGTACCCAGGAGCGAATGCAGTGCCAATAATAACTAGCCTGGTTGGAAATGAGTGGACAGAAAACTAATTTAAATAAATACCATCATCCAATTATTAACGGGGTCTGGAGATTCTGGAATTGGGATTTTAAGTATTTTATGTGATATCTAATTTTATGCTATGTTTACAAAAACTATATTATTCTGACTCATTCAATGTGCTGCTGTTGATACTTTGGCTACTTTTTCCTGAAGAGGTGAAATACAGTCATGTGAAATTCAAATTGATAACAATCAAACGTATGATATTTATTGTCTTCATTATATTGCCAAAAATATTCAGGATGATATACCATGATGTTGTGTGCAATAAAACTGAATTTTATGATGAAAATTTTGTGAATGAATTTTTTTAATTTGTGCATGGTTGTAACTTTTCTGAAAGTTAAAATAAGTTTTCTACCTTCCATCTTAAAGCTGACGGGTGGAAGAACCAATTTTGTGAACGGGGAATTAAGGCTGATGCTCTGATTGTGAGATAAATGACGGATTTATCCACCAAAGAAGTGGGGCGGAAGGGAAGCTACTTTGAGACATAATCTCACCTTGAAACAAAGCCTCTTATATCAACTTCCGCAGTTTTTCCACGTGTTTATTCAACGTTAATGACTTGTCTAACGGTAAGTCGTGTCATGATTATAATAGCTGCTCAAGGATGAACTTCTATTGTTTCTTGAATGCTGATCAGAGATTAGAAGTATCACCCACGCTTTATATACTAGAATTAAAATGGCTCTTTGTTCACGGGATCAGGAATTCAAGGTAGGTAGGTGCTTTAGTTTCAACTTAGTACTACACGAGAAATCATTTATTTATCAGAAATGAATGTGCTATATTGTTCGTGTTGACTATTTGAATAACCTACTAGGAGGTAAGATTTTTATCCTAGGGTAAAAATTTCAAATGGCTTCCAACTGGCACACAGTTTCAACTTTTTCCAAAAACTTTGAAAATCGAACGCAGTGCTACAAATTTTTCTATGCATACATAGTAAACCAAAGTAAGATGGCATGGTACAAACTTTCTCCAGGATCACACATTACATCACGCACTCCCATGCAAAATACATGTATGAGTTGCATTAGGATTACTTAAGTACACCTTACTTTGCATGAATCTAAAGTACAAAATTTCTCTTGTGTGCCTACTCCTCTAAAAAATTCTGATTCACATCCTGTTTACATTCTCCCAGCTTTTTGTTTTCTCACATTTTATATTTTAAGCTCCTCACTTAGGCCCTGCCATGAGCCCGTCCACCTTAAAAGAACAAGGATCGGCGTGATAGGATGTAGGGATAATTGTTGAAAGTCAGGTTGTGGTCAATGTATATATTAAGCTCTTCGCGTTCTCGTCTTCCTGCAAATATTTGTACCTGCGTTTTGCGTTCGATGAATTTTCTGTTTTACAGTTTTATTAGCTAGGGTGTGGTAGTAGAGGAAAGCCACTTTGTTGTAGCCATACTGCATCAATTTATTATGTCTACTTGTTCTCTCGTTTCTCACACAGAATCTCTCTCTCATCCCGGTGTGTTCTTCCCTTTTACATTGCTTTACTTCATGCGTTACAATGTTGTATTACAAAATTTGAGAACCGGGTTGAGCTGAATCTACTGATTTTCCCATTTTCTTTCTATATGTTTTTGCCGCTTCTTGGTCTGTGTGTGGAAGGTGGAACGGTGATGGTGCAATGGTGGAAGTGACTTTTTATTCGAACAAGCAAGCTAAGTCAAGCCAGCAAACAGGCCTGTTCTGTAGTAAGAATACGAAGGAGATATTTTACCTTTTTTTGGCTCTTGGAAAGTACTCCTTCTACATACCAAATGAAAGTGAAAGTAGTTCTAAATAGACGGATGCACACGCGGGGATCTCGTGAACAAGAACAAAACCTTGTGGAGATGCGATGCGATAGCTTTAAGAACTCTCTCCGTAGGATATGCTCATATTATCATCATCCCAGCAGCACTTACTTACAAGCCAAGTGGTGGAGTAAGTATTTGCTTGTGTGTGCTACGAGTGCTTCTGTACTCAACATACTGTATGAGGTGGATCATTGATCTTAACAAACTAATTGTTGTACACAAAATGTAGAAATTTTTAAAAACGGTAAAAAATATTTAGTTGAACTTTCATTCCAGTTGAGATACAAATTGTTATTTAATTTATATATGTTAGGCAGATTAACATTATTCCTGTCATAATATCCGATTCGCAATACTGACTCGAAATATAAGAAGAATTTAAATAGTACTGAATCACTTAATTTTTCAATGAAAACAAGCGATTTAAAAGGAAATTGCTTGCTGTTCCACACTCACTCAGTCCCAACCCAACATTTTCACTTTCTTCCTTCGAACATCAAAATTATTTTTTTCTATTTAAAAAATTTCCTCCTACATCAACAATATAATATGTGGTAGTTGTGTGGTGAGAGAAAGCTTGTTTAGATTTAAGAGAACTATTAGACATGTTACAAAAATGAAGTACCTAAAAATACACGTTTTGGTTTGGTCTATGATAGTCTTTTTCCTCTCGCACTACTTCCGCTGGGAATTTTACAATATTCTTTTTTCCAATCCCCAAACGTCCGCGTATATTTTGTAACACCGTTTTCCGGCTCGACCTCTCTCCTTTCTTGTTACAAACTCGTAAATTGGGTAAGTACTACAACACAACTCTAAAATTCCCTGTTGGAATGCACAACAGCATTCCTATAAAATTTTCATTCCACTTGGACTACATTCAGCGATGCAACTAAACTTACGATGAAAAACAGTATTTTCATACTAAATAGATAGCTGTTGGCAAATCTATGTACAAGAAGACTCGCAAATCAATATATGTATATGTTTCTCCATCAAAAATTGGCAATTGGGTCTAAAATACCAATGATCAGATAAGAAAACAATAGCAGCATCTACCAACAAGAAGACGATGGTCGTACATATATTATGCACATGAATTCCATCCTTACTCCAGCATTATATCATCACATCACCTCTTCCCATTCATGTAGATATAGTCCTTGCGATCTGTCATTGGTTCTGTGCTACTGGATACTGGAGTTATTTGCCAAGTGCCAAAAAGATATTTGTATAAATTATCAGCTTACTTATTACACCGCGTCATATTCTCTAGGTCTACTTCCACTAGCTCCTTGCTCTGCTGGTTTTCCTCTAGAAGAGTCACGTAGTTTTTTTGTGTGTAGATTTATATTACACAAGCAAAAATTTGTCTTGTGTATTTTTTCCGTGGAAAAAATCCGAAAATGTAGTATGCATACAGGCGGAACAATGCAACACATAAAAATCTTTCGGTTCGTCGATCAGTCGTCGTTCACTGACTCTAACGATACATTGAATACTACAATACACCATTTCCTATTTCCTACACACAATTTCAATATAGAACCCAAGACGCAGTCAGTATATATGACACTATCATCATCCCAACATGCACCATAAAGAGATCGGATCAGAGAATTGCACTTTCACCATTCCTTCTTCTCCTTTCAAACGATAACAATAATAGCCAAGAAGAGAGGGAGAGAGTGCGACTTTGGCTAGGCAAAGGAACGGGAAGTTAAGCCCAAGTTGTTGCTAGCGTTAGTGCCCTGTCATACAATAATTTCTCTTCTTCTTCCAGTCAAGGAAAGGAAGGGAAAGATGCATACATACATTAGCCACCCTATTTTTTTTCCTTGGAAAAACAACTTTTTTTTGAAGTTTTAGTTTAGCATTATTTTTTCTTAGTACTTTTAGCTCTCTGCATCTACATACTTTATCAGGTTTTTAGTGTTCTTTTACTTATCCACAGTTAAAAAATGGATATGCAAAAAAATCAATACTTTTTCCTTCGTATTTCGTCGCGTCGTCTGAGCAGAGCTGACTTTGCCGTTGGCATGCAATATAGCACACTCCGTTTCTTATTTCTACCCAGAAGTAATAATCATAATAGAAGCGTAGACTGGCTTCCGCTAAAGAAGCAAACTGTGGCAGAGTGCACTAGGCATAACGATGCGAGATGGTAGGATGAAAATATCACATTTTTTATGTGCACCATTAACTATTTTTATTATCCACCACATGTGTGGAGCAACTTGCAAGCTACCTCCGTTACTTTTATGCTTAATGTACAAAAATTTAGTAAAAACAGCCATAACCAAAGTGAAGGACCTTCATATTATTCAGTTTGCAGTAGAGACTTCTGCTTTTTTTTAGAAAATGAAAAACACAAATAAAAACGGTAATAATAAATGCTTCAGCGTGATTTACAATTCGATACATAAACAGAAAACGTCGGAACAACTTTAAAAGATTGCATTTTACGCCAGACAGTCGCAAACCGGGTGCTAGAAAAGAATGAGTTGATTATGCGTGTAAAACAAGAGAAATTATGCATACAAAAGTTTTAAAGTGAAAACCCATAGCTCAACAGTTCAACGGGGTTTGCAAAAATAATGTAGGTGGAGAATACGCTATATAGAGCTTGCAAAACTTGAGTTGAGCAGCTCAATTCCGGTATTGAAACCTATATATTCAAATCAGCAAATTTACACACAGTCCATGCACATTTCCGCTCTCAACGGAACGATATGCAGAGTCCCGGAGATCTAGGACAGAAAACGCCGCGGGGGAACTTACAACCAGCCAGTCTATTCATTCGTGTCGGTATGGAATGGGAACCTTGATGATTACACAGTAAAAAATAGGCATAAAATGCATTTGCGTGAGTGAGTGAGTGAGCCACATCAAAAACTTGTCCATTATCCTACTATTTCATCACATATATACAATATATCTATGTAGACCAACATCAGCAATATAAAAATGTTGCACTTTCCGGTAATGGGAGTGGGAAGTAAGACAAGGTATATAATATACGTGTTTATATAAATCCCCTATATAAACATTGTAGAAAAAGGTGTATATATTAATGTTGTTGTTGCTTTGCGTGTTCTCGTCTTTCTCAAAGTTTTGGTGGAGTGGAGGTCCCCCTTTTCCATGAAAAAGTAGTATGTTGCTACATAAAAAAATGGCTTGTGAATAAAAATTAGAGCTGAGCACGCTGCACCCAAGACTGAATGTTTTGATGAATCACTATGATGAAGAGAGGAGGACGGTGGTGTGGTGCGTGCCTTTTTGTTTTCTCCTGCAACGGGATAAAGCACAAGAAAAAATGAAAGGTTTCATTTCATTCAAGGTAAATTAAAGCATAAAACTGTGCTGTTCCAAGGTATGTTGCAGGCCTACGCAAAAAAGGGGATTTTAATATAGTTTTGGACTCATAAGCTCATAACGTATAATCATTTTGATTCATAAAATCGATAAGCTTTCATTTGTTACGCCTGGTTTACCTTCAATCTCCTATTTATTTTGAATCATGAGTCAACGAGAGAACGTAAATAAATGGAGCAATGAGGCATGCATGCATTCAATTCAAGTTTTATACAAAACTATATGCTGATCATGATCATTCATTCCTTTATTACAGGGGTCAGCTGACATTTTATTTAGAGAGACAGGATGTAGTTTACTCAAAATACTACTTATTTGCGTACACACCACAACAACCAGCTAGTCATACACACTTTCAACATGTTTATTTTCATGCATGCATGATTGCACCCGTAGTTTCGCTTTTCAGCTTTCTTCATTTTGGCTGGCTATGCCATGCCATGCCAGAAACAATGAAGAATAGGCTGTTTTTTGGTCGTTGGACTTGTCTGGAGTTTTTTAATGTGTTGTGAAATAAAGCTTTACCAACACAACACAAAAGGTTGGCGTTTGCAATATAGCGTTTTGCTTGCTCCCACTAAATTATAGGTTTTTATTGACGTGACTCTGTGATTTAGCACCCTTGGGCTGGTTGCTGAATGGAAGGCGGCTGGCTGGGAGCAGGTATTTTTGTGAGAAGAATGTGTGTGGAAGAGATGTGAATAAGCTCCATATCTCGCATTTTGGGTTGCCTTTGAACGCTTGATTGGAATGGAATTTACTGCCATAATTCTTGTTTTTGTCTGTTTTTCTTTCTGACTTTTGCTCTCTCGGATTGCTCCGTGCTCATGTTCCCCTCAAGTTTTTGTCAGAATATAAATAATTCTTTGGAACAGGACTTGGGACTTTACTTACTCATCGTTTTGAAATGAAATGATTGTATTATAATAGTGCAAAAAAGCATAACCTCCTCCGCTTACGTAGCAAGATTAATTATTGCTTTTCCAAAGCTCTGCTCTCCTATGGCTTCCTTTCACAGTGGGCTTTATTGTCCTTTTGTGAGAAAGTAAAGCCGAAGCGTACGTATGGATTTTGTGAGTAAACAAAACGGAGAGGGTGATGTGATACCGTTTGACCTGCTTTCACCACACCACATGCACATTTACAATCAGGGGGAGGAGAGGATATTATAACGGTGATCAAAAGCCAAAAGAGAAATTGGCAAGCGTATCCGTTCCTTCTGTTTCTGCTAGCGGCGAGCAGGAGAGCTGCTGCTGGAGTTGACTCTTTGTTTATACAGATTTATGTTTGGAGATGCTCATTCAGTCGGTAAAAGAAACCAGTCATGCCAATTTTCCAAAGTTTCATGAGCATTACGAACCGACGGATGGACGTCATCCGAACTGTTGTGTAATGTAATATGATTTTACAAATAGTTTGCAAGATCAGATCAGCTCTTTGTGGGATGTCGGATGTGATATTATGATATGATTTGCAAAGACCTCGGAAAGAGCAAAATGCGGCCATCGGTGGTGGTGGGAGGTTGAAAAGCGATACAGTTGATGAGTTTGCATTACATAGCCAGGTTACGCTTTGGTGAACATTTTGAATATAAATTTTGATATTAAAATTTGGAAGCTAGAAGGCCAGCATTTGTTCAAAATGGAGCTCAAAATTGTTTCTAGTTTAGTGTAGTTTGAACGACTGTATCTAAGAAGTTTAAAGTTTAAAAATTATTTCAATGACAATAGATGATTTTAATTTATGCGATTTGTGATGTGTAACAAATAATTGTTCATAAAATTGGTTCGATGTTGTATAACGGTATTTCCAATTTCGAACGTTTCTGCGTCAATTTAAATCAGCTTATTGCCAAACATTCAAGAATACTCAAGTTGACATTCAGTTTTTCCAAAATGAAAATTTACAGCTTATTTTCACAATGACGAACAGTTACGACTTGGGACTACAAAAAAGCCATAAAATTTGAGAGAACGACAATGAATATCCCATTAACTTTAATATCCCGTAAAAAATGAGAAACACGCCGGCACACATGTCAAAATAGCTTTTTTGTAATAATAACATCGTCACACAAGTCAATACTGCATATCTCCACAAATGGTTATTCTCTCTCTTCCTGCCCCACGCATATATTATAACTTCATTGAAATATATCACGTATTTATTTACGATCTCAACTCTCCGCACGCCCCCTTTATGACACGTATGCATGAGTGGATATTGAAGGACATAAAAAGCTCACCAGCCAGGGGGATTTTTTGGGACAAAGGGTTCCGACCATGGGCTTGTGGTTTGGTTTTTGTATTATTGGATCCGATCCGATTCCATCTCGCTAATGGGGATGTGATGATGGGCACGAGGACGATGGGGTTGTATTTGTGTTGTGTTCTGTGTGCACTTCATTGTTGTGTATGTTTTTCAAACCATTCAAATGGAAATATATCAATCATCACGTAGTCCAAAGTAGTCAACTTCGACTCGGTCGCCTTGCTTTCATCTCGAAAAGCTGTTCAGACTCAATCATGAAAAAGCGCTCCGCCCAAATATCGTTCAATTTCACGCCAATTCACCTCCCAAAAGAGATTCACACTCTGAAATGAATTCGCTCAATCTCAATTTGTCCTTTTATTCTCACGGCCACCATCATCATCATCAAATGAAAAATATGCAGGATGAAATGTAAAGATAATAATAGATGAAAACTCAAAGATGAAAGAAAACGAATGCCCAGTCACACTCACAAAATCTGAGACAAAAATGACTTTTATTCATTACGAACAAATCTACATTCTTTCCTATTGTATATCATCATAGTTGGTTAGCCTATTATATTTTATGACTTCCAGTATATCATTATGTAGGTATATATAGTAATATATAGATTTTACTCCTCAAAAATGATGACTTTTTATCGTAAAATTGTCCACCGTCTTGTTTTCTTTCTTTTTTAACTTTTTCAGTAGTATATAATTTTACGTACTTTTGCAACACTTTAGTTTACTCTTTGGGTTACAGAATAATATACATTACAATACAACTGTTGTAAGTAGGTAATTTGATACTTGATACTCTCTCTTTCTCCCTGTCAACTACAACACGACATAGTACTCACTTTATTTTTGCAAACTACATCTCCATCATATTAAGTATTATAGTAGTATCATCATAAAGATAAAAAATGAAAATCAACCATACTTTTACACATCTCACTCATATTTATATAAATATCGTTGTTGTTACCATCATGAATGTCATAAAAGTAGAGAATGAATTCAACCAACCATACAGAACATTTTTAACCCACTCAACAACTCTCGACGATGATGATGATATATATAAGTAGTCACTGACTGTCCCAATCAGCAGCAAAAGTTAAAAAATTATGCTATAAAAACCAAGCATGCAGCAATCATTCTGACGAACATTTATGAAATGACAGCTGCAAACTAGGAGGATATTTGATTATTTCAAAAAGGGACTTCTAAAAACTCATCCAAATCCAACACACATAATGTTTTTCTTAAATGCAAGGTTTTGCAATACCATGAAAAATGCTTATCCTACACGATTTTTTTGCGCTATCATCTACTTTTACACATTTAGATTAGAACACTGCAGCTTGTAAAGAATAGATTCATTTTTTTGCGCTGAATTATTTACTTTTCTTAATCCAATTAAACACGAATACATTAGTCTAAGCTAATTTTATTATGCTATACTCTAAACTATTATAATTATTATAAACTACGAAAAACTATTGTAGCTAAAAACTCTTACGCCGCTTTGATGTTTAGTTTCGTTTTATTTATTTTGCTGGTCGACAGCAAAAATTAGTTTTGTTTTTGTAAGTCATAATAATTATAGTTTAGTTTTAATAATAAATTTATCGTTTTTTCGCATTCATTTTTTCTTTTGAATTTTCATAAGGTACAGTTTTTTTTGCTAGCGTTTCTTTTTTACTGGGTTTTCCTCTTTTTTGTTTAAACAAAAGCTGAAGTATGAATGTAATTGAATAATATATTTTATATATGTACGAGTAGCTAAATAGTAGATGCGGTATGTTATTTGGTAATGATATAGTTTATGTCATTCTTTACCTTTGCTAGTACAAAAATGCTACATGACATGCATTTATGCATGATGATTCTTCGATCTATTCCCTAACTATTTATGAAGTAACTTGTATTTACAGTCATTATGTGTTTTTCGCTTTCGCTACTTTTTGATTCGCTTTCCCTGGCTTGTCATCAGTGTGAATTGTGCATTGCATTACATTACCCTACATGGCTTTCATAGTACGGGCTCAGCTAATGACCTCAGGGGAAAGTTTGCCACCCATTAACTGCTTCTCCGCTTGATTTTGATTTCTCTCTCCGCTCATTTTTCTTTCTCGTAAATTAGTAATTGGAAAGGAATGGTTGGAATGTAAAACAAGTGGCAGCTGGGGAAAACTACGCTGGGTTACTACTACTTGCTAATTTTCTCATTCACACATTTACATTCATTATGGCCAACACTTTGTACAATGATTAGCAAAAATACATAACAATTCAACAGCGAGTGATTTACGTGGGTAGCGAGCATAAAGCTGATACGTATGGAAAGCACCTAAAGTTTAAAATTAGCGACTGACTACCTATTTACAAGTAACAAAGTGAATAACAAATTCTTTGGGGCGAAAAGTACATTGACCAACTTCGACGTCAATTTGACTAGGTTGTCTGAAATATTGCATTAAAATGTCTATCATTTATGTGCTGAAATATTCAGCCCAACTTGACAAATGTTAAAAGTAGGATCAAGTTATGGGAAAGTATATCATCTATTTTCACTTTTCCAGACAGCGACATACGTCTTAAAAGAAGGAGCTGTTCAAAAATCACCTTTCAGGATATGAAGCCTATTGTCATGATAAGCACGGATCTGGGCCCACTTTATATGCAGAAATATGTACCCCATTACTGTTACTTTCACAAGTTGTCGGATTCTTTAAGTCTTATGTACCCTCGGCATTTTGGGAGCAAAGTACGGCCAAGAGAGGTGGTTTGAGAATTTCAAGGATATCCATATCCGTTAGTTGAGAAAGGGGAGAGATTTGACTAAGAGAAACATTACACACGTCATATAAATTAGGAGAGCGGGAGAAAGCAGGTCCCTGTTGGGAATAGGTTTTTGAGGGAGTCCGGAAATTAAGACCTACTTAGCTCAAGTGAAAGCCTTCTTTTTACTTCAAATGGTATATTTCTCCAGAGTTTACTTTCACATAAAATAAAATCCTTCAGAGTCTCTTTTTGCATTCTGCAAGCAAGCTGCAGTCTACATGTTACGCAATGTTTTTCTATGTATGAATTCTCTGCAAAGAGCTTTTAGCATGTATCCATTTTTAAAAGTTTTCACCGGAGGAGAAACTAAGTATTCTAGTCTATATTCGAAGAAAGGTCTATAGAAAGTTTGCACCATAAATTCTAAAATATACACAAGAAAGAAACACAAACATACACTTTGAGCTAGGACAGAATCAACTTGCGTCATCATCATATTTGCAGTTTCAGCTTCGTTAACCAAACCAGCCCACTTGGCTCTCTGTACTCTTTGAATTTGTTATTGAGAAATATTCCTGTTTCGGGCAATGTTTGTGCTAAATTTCCCCCTTCACAACAAACTTTTCTCTCTTCCCTCTTATCTTTATAAGTACAAAAGCATTTGCTGTTGTTCTTGCTTCATGTTGTACGAACGATGTGGTAGGATATAATGGTGTACAATTCTTTGTGTGATTTATACCACGGCTGGATAAGGAAGGATGCCTGGGGTAGAGGATTTTGCCTTGAGCTTTGAGTTCATTGAATTTATTTATCAGGATCATAATCGTACCTCTTCGTTGACTTTAGAGGAAGAGGAGCTATTTTAGGAGTTGTGTGTCTTTGGTACTTGAAACAAACAAGCTCGTAATGTTTGAAATAGAATTATTATTAGAAGTGAAATGAAAAGTCTCGTTTACTCTTTATGTAGAAACTTAATGTAGTAAACAAAGTTCTTCCTATAATTCAATATTTAATACTATTTTTGAATTATGGGTAGCTAATGAAAAACTGGTGTGAAATTCATCTCTAGAATCACGTTACAACCTTTTGTTAATGTTTGATGCTCACTTAATTTAAATCAGAATTTAAAATTAATCAAAATTTGAATAGATTTGTTTATCTATTTTCTGGTTGATTTTATATGTCAAAACTCCCTACTTTTTCACACATCTTAGATAATTATTGTCGTAATGGAGTACACAACAGGGTAAACATCAGCATTCGATTCATTCAGAGAAAGGAAGATATATAGAAATGAGTAAAAACTACACAACGTGTCATGTTCTGCTTCCGTACGTACCTACACAGTTGTTTAGTGCCAAGCAAGCCCTCCAGGCTCCAGCAGTTTTCTCTCTGTTGTTACACTTAACATTGTAAATGTTGCCTTAAGTTAGTTCCATTTCCACTTTTGCACCAGCCCATCACCGTATTTCTCTAACTGTTACTAACTCCACTTCCTTCTCCTTCCTTTCTCCTAATCCTGATTTGATTACATGGAACGAAGAAGGGAAAAGGGGAGGACGAAATTAAATTCTTAGAAATAAAAGGAAACCTTTGTATTTCACCATTGTCTCGCTCGCTTCCCAACCCAAGTACTTTTGATGGCACTTGGTTCGCAGCAAAGACTCACCAGACCAGAGTAAAAAGTACTCTTTCGAGTTGCTGATTAATCGTGGGAGTTTTCTATATTAAGTGAGTACATAGGTATATAAAGTAATTTGGGAGTAGGAAGGCATTTATTTGGTAATATTAAAATATCATTCTGCTCCGTATCCCTTCTTTCTCTCGTGCTCCGCATGTTCACAGGATTTTACATCAACTTACAAAGGACAAAGTTGCAGATTGTTATCTATAAAAAAATGCTCAAGTGAGAGGGAGTCAACTTGTCCTCTAAGCTGGTGCTACTTGGCGATGGGGAAAAATCAGACAAGAGCTTGGCTTTTCTTTTTATAAGGCAAAAGCTTACATGACATGTCTCCAACCAGGTTTACAACATTGCAAACAATATACCCAATTTATTTCCCCATAACGAAACTCAAGCTGGAATATATCTAGCCTGGGATAATTTTACATAACGAATCACAAGACAACTCACTCCATTCCATAAATATTTGCAAGGAGTGTGCTTACTTATGCTCATGTTGCAGTTTATTTTGCAGTCATATTTTGAATGAAATGGAATAACCAATCTTGTGAGTCTGCAAAAAAAATATATTTTTTCATTTGCATTTTCCATAACATAACTTTCGTATATCATATTTAAGCCGTCACATAAAGTCCACTAAAGTCGTGGAGTGTTCGAGAAAGGACAAAAAGTACAAAGAAAATTGGTTAGCTTTCACATTTCAACGGCAGACCAGACCAGTAACGGTATAACAATACAAAATAATGCAATATAAACTGTAGAGAAAGAGAGCCAGTTCCAATAAGGATTGCAATGACAGGAGCAGAAGTAGTTTACTGTTTCCTCCTTGTAAGCCTGGAGGAAGGAAGGAAAAAGGGAATATAAATTGACGTCAATGGAGGTAACACAAGCAGTTATAGCCAACAGCTTGCTTGCTTGCCCTAGATATTTTTTTTGTTGGCGAGCCTGCTCTTTCTCTGAGCTGAAGTTGTAATACGCTGGTGTTTCTCAGCCTGGACCTTAAACGCTCTGCTGCTACACACTATAATTCGGAAATAAGTATGGATATAAAGAACACCAAAGCCCAAGGTAAAAACTGCATTACAACACTGGATATAAGAGGTAGGGAGTTTTGGGTTGGCATTGGTGCTACTGCTCTGCTCTGGTAAAACAAACGATACATGTGTATATATAGTGAGATAGATTGTTTGCACGGATTTAGAAACAAGAGAGAATGTTCTTTCCCGAACCTCAGCGGGTTTATAGACTGTTTCACCTTGATACTTGTAAATTACACACGAGATTCTAGGATTACTTGCTCCTTATCATCCAAGTGCAATATGTGCTAGTTTCATGCGATCCCTGATTTCACCCGTTTCTGATTCTGATGGCAGCAATATATGTGCTTGCTTGCGAGTCGATTGTGTTTGTACTCTACTCCTTTTTTTATCCTCATGTTTTATTGTTCTGGCCGTGATGGTGGAGAAATCCTGGGAGTAGGGTTCCAATAATTTGGATTGGAAACGAAGCTGGGCTTCTGCCCGCGAGTTGCATGGTAAACAGAAGAAATATATACACTTTGGAAGGAATGAATGATTGGAAAGAGAGGAGACCTAAAATAATCCTCAGTGGTAGATTCGAAATGTGAATTGCGATGGCTGAAATCATCCTGTATTCTGGGCCCATCAATGGAGCTCAATTTTTAACGAAAAACATGTCTGTTTCTTAATGAAACCAATCGGGAAATGTATTCTAGGGACATGACGAGAGCCCAACGCCAAACACATGTCCTTTGGCCGAGAGGATGATTTACTGGAATGGGAATAGTTGCCTAAGTACATGTTTCAGATGCTGATGTACTGCACGTATTTATGTAAAGTGGTAGGCAACAACATTGCTGTTGTAGTTTGAGAGGAGGGAAAAGGGTATTTTATAAGAGGAGGAAAGGAATTTTTCAATTTTCTCAAATATGACGCATGAATGATCTTTTAAACGTGAGATACTTATGTAAAAGCTGAGCTGTGGTCCAACTAACGGAGCTGGTCTTGGTCGCTAGCTGAGATGACTTTGAAATACGCAACTATGAATGTTTCTACGCTTAAATGCTTTCCATAAAAGTTTATTGAAAAATTTCGGCACAGCTATGGACTACACTTGGGATGTAAAAGTTTGAAAATGCATTAGTCCGCTTCCTTTCTAACTCTATTGATATGAGCTGTTGGTATTCAAAAGTGATTTTTGAAAGTTTTTGACGAAAATTGTTGAAAAGGCCTGGAAAAGTGCGGATATCCGATTGGTCAATTTGTGACATGCTCACGTGTAGAATATTTAATGCTGACGCAATCCAATCTTTAAACGACCTAATGTGTAAAGGATTTGTATTCAGAAAAATTTATATAGTTATGCCGTTGATGTTATGCATTTTTGAATTATTTCTCAACTATAAAGAAAATCTCAATAATTTATAATGTTTTTCCTTATTGACATGAAATTAGCGATTGTTTTGTACATCTGTTAAAACCAATAAGCAAACCATTTTCCCAAGAACAATTCACACTCAAACCAAATTATGAAAGAGACTTCCCCATTGTCCTTGGCTCAAAATTGTCGACCTCTCTCTGAGATTGAATGCGTGTTTATTACTGTGCGTTTTCTCTTTCCCATAAATTATCCGTACTAAAAATAGGATTTATATGTTATCATCAAATGCATGTTATTTATGCCTGGTTGCATTCGTTCATTCAAACAAACACTCACTCTAAACCATAACCATTCCTCTAATCAACCAGAGACTCAAGGTACTTTTAATTCAAGCCATGTTTTCACTCAATATACTTTTACTACCTCGAATACGATACTTCCCTGCTGCGATGTTGACTAATAATGACAAAAAAACCTACGTATCTAAATCGTACCATGCATTCATTACATTATATTACGGAACTTTTTATGGATATTGTCCTAGAAAAGCTATTAAAACGCTTGTAGCCATGTATGGAGTAGAGACATACATAAAGTTATGAATGCAATTTGATAATGGATGCAGTTTTTTATTATTCCTCAGCTTCCCCTTCTCTCTCTCATGCAAATGAATGACCAAGATTATGGTTTTGAAAGACAATTTTTAAAGAACCCGTGGCATATTAACACATATTTATGTACAGTCGCAGAGAGCCCATATATGCGGATGATTCTGTAAAGCCATGTTTGTATTGATGAAATGGTTAACTTTCCATTTAAAAAAATTGAGAATTAATGCAGATAAGTTTATGATGATATATTTTTTGTATATATGCACAGTTAAGGAAAATGACTATTTTTTTCTTTATCAACTGAAAGGTGTACTGCAAAGCTGAAGTTTACAAAACAGCTATGCCATGCCAGCAGCCAGCTTCTCGTTTTAATGTCATTTTTCCTAAAGTTTTATGTTCGTAACAGCCCACGCGCTTGTAATGTAATAATGATATCGACGCTTGATACTCCTTCCCTTTCCAAAAACTACTATCCAATTTCATGTATGTAAATATATAGGACTCCTATATAAACAAGTGGAGGATTGAATATTATGAATATTTAAAAGGAGGTTACAGTTATAAACACACAGACATGAAAATTAGATGGTTGAACGAACACGAGCCTAGTTAAAAACACCTACAACCTTTCGGTGGCTAATATCTTATTGTAATAATTCTAAACTTTAAAAATAGTTAAATGCAATATCCTCTTTACATCAATATTTACATCTGAATAAATGAAGGTGGCACTCTTAGGTTTTGCTATTTTATCCTCATTTGAGAATAATTTTATGGTTTTAGATGAGAATTGACTAGGTTTTAAAACAGTTTTATGTTATACAAACTACTTAACATTCATGATTTAAGTTAATTATGGCCTTTTTTAAACCCTACTTTCTATTTATATACAGTCCTTCCTTCTGGAATAGTTGAAGAATGATAATGATGATCATATTTTGAGGAACGAATTATTACAAACGACTAGAGATAGATGCTGTCACTATTTTTATGTACACTTAAATCTTGAAAATAGCCTTGGATTATCATTATCCTTAATTGAATTTCAAGTCTATTTTCATTTTACAAAAGCTGTTTAAGTATGACTAATCTACCTATTTTCTATGTAGCTAGTTGCTAGTATTCGTTTAGAAAAATTCAATATGAAACGGTTACTCCTAAAGTCGATGATGAGGTACTCTAAATGCAGGTAGCATATTTTATTATTCTCCTTCTTACTTATGTAGTAGCTAATGTAGCTAGTTTGATAAAGATAAGAGTAGATAATGAAGTTTTTAATTATGTTACGTTGTAGAAGAGTAGTTTTTCTGAACATATCTGCGTTTCAGAATATATGGCAGTGTAAGTTTTTAATCTGAAGAAGAAGATGCAAGATGACGCTGGCTTCTTGAAAGAGAATGGGAGAATGAATCTTATTTTTTAACTGAGATAGATGGGTCGATGGAGTCTAAATTATTTGCAAACTAACAACAAACCCTAAGGAAAACCTGTTAATTTTGCGATTTATTTCGTTTTCTTGCAAAATAATTTTGTCGTGAAAATTTAGCAATGTTTCTAAACACAGCAATTTTTCAGCTGTAATGATGAGAAGGATGAATAATAATTAGCTGAAGAGGTTGGCACTGCTTTTTAAGATAATTCCCACTGTTCCTTCGTTTTTCGTGACGTCGATGATTATGATAAGAAAGCATGCTCATCACAATTTTCCTACTGGAACAGCAGATGCCATTAAGCCTTTCAATTAATGATGATGATGACACTAGCATCCTTTTTTCTACCTCTTGATGACGCGTCTCATTCCATCTACTGTTGATGTTACGGTTTTGCCAAAAATATGGATGCATTAATATTATTCCCTTGTTTTTCAAAGAATTTGAGAAAAGTCCAACAAAAATGAGAAAAAAATGATAATGCCCATTTTCATGCATGATTTAATATGCGTATCCGCCCTTGTTGTATGGTGGTGAGTCAACTCAAGCCCTTATAATGAACATGAACATATCAAATAATAAATAAAAAAGGAGACAAACAGCCAAAATAAATAATAAAAAGAAAACATCTATTTCATAATTTCGTAAATTAGGACCACCATCTGTAAACAAAGAGGAGGATCCCATATCACCATCACCTCGTCTCCCACTACTTCGGTTCTCTGGTGTTCTTTTCATAATAATAATATAAATTTTTCTGTTTCTTGCACAAAAAGCTAAGATATTACTACAGATAATATATTACATACATTAAATATTTTTTGTATTCACTCACTACTAGTTTACAACACACGACTATATATCCCACTTCCTTTTTAGTAGGAAGGTGGCTCTTATGCTATGATTTTTTATGCACAGACTTAAAAACTGTATCACTTAAACTTTATACACACTGTCTGTTTGTATATAGAAGCTTATTAAAGATTGAAATTTAAATGCAGTTTTGCTTGTTGGCTTTCATAAAATAATGTGCACTTCAGGAACTATTTGCTTACTCTAATCCTTAGAAATAGGTTAAAGATATCTAATAATAAACATATTCATGTATGATTTATACAGATGTTGGGAGGTTATCGTGTGTATAATACAATCTTAATTTTTACAGTCTCATTAATTTTATTAGTTACAGCGAACTTTAGAATTAAATAGAAATGCAGAGCTGGAAACAAATTCTGTAAGGTGGGGTGAAGAGCACGTAGCATAAATCATCTGCATTTTGGGAAATGTGATGCTTCGAAGCTATTCCAGAATATTTATTTGTATTAATAAATTTACACTACAGTAGATAACTCAGGGAAAAATTTGTTGAATTCGTAGCAAATACGGAATGTGCTGCGTTTAGCAAATGCCTTCCGAGACTTGTCACGATCCGTGGTTTTAATATTTCCCCATTAAAGTAACAGCATACTTAAATAGGATACTAATAAATATTTTATTTTATTTCGTCCATCTTATATTATAATTTGCATTCACGAAGTTGAGATGTAAAATTAACCTATGCTTTAGTTTAAAGTGTCTTCTACTTATGTATTGCTTGTTGGTAGTTTGGATTCTGTCTTGTGATGTAAGCTAAGCAGTAGCATATTTTTACACTGCGTAATATGACATAGTAGTCCTCTCACATCACATCATTCACTCAACGAGCCCACTCGTACACCAAAAGCCCATTTAAGGAAACATTGTTGAAGATGACAGGAACGAAGAAGAATGAACAAGTCAACAAGATGACTCAACTTGCATACATTCATACATATATAAACCTTACATTTTTCTTAAATCATCACTCGCTCACCACAAAAAAAGTCATTTTTCGTTTCGTTTTTAGTATTCAACCTTGACTATCTATTTTTGCTTGCTACTTGCATGTATGCAAATATTTGAAGGGGGCAAAAACTCTTCGTATTTCCTATAAACACACTTACATAAGATTATAATATAAATTACGACTTCTTAACATTATTCTGTAATTGCCTATTTACTCATGTATTTCATTTAGTTCGACACGTACTCATACGCTCGGATTAGATTAGAACTTGACATTAACACTAACCTTAAAGTATGGAAAAGATTGCTTAACAACTCAATAAAACAAGTCACGTGCTAATCATTGTCCTTGTCGAAATTGTTACTATTGCAGACACACGTTGTTGTTGACACGTTTAACGAATGCTTTAGCCATATAATGCGCTTTAGTGTTGTTGTTTTTTATTGATGATGACACTCCTACATAGTACTCAAGTCATTAAAGAACGAACCGTCATTATCATTATCTTACTTGTCATATCGCTCAATGATGACATGTCATGCATGACTCGTTTGAAAACAATATTATTTTTGTTCGTTAATCAATCCAGTGAGTCAAAATTAAGGGATTAGTTATTACGCAATGGATATTGATGCCTATTAAGATCTTTTGAAATTGAACTTGATTTTAAACGAGCCTGCAGATTTAATCGAATTATAATGCGAAAATCCGGAACCATAACCTGTTATGTTAACTATTCATTAAGGGAAAGTCATAGACTTTGGTGACGTCTTAATCATTCATATTCTCAGCCAAGCCGTACAAAAAGTTAATTAGTTTGATTGTATATTTAAAATGAATAAAAGTCAACCGTTTATCGCTCAGTTTATCCAACTAGAAATGACTCATTTTCCATAAAAATGTAGGTACATGTTATTATTATCCTCCAGATCAAACTATAAAAATGTATGCGCTTTTAAAAAAAATCTTGATTCGATCGAAATACTCGGTCTTTCGGGTTTATCAAGTTAGGTCGAATATAAAAACCAAAGATATAGAATATTATTTATAAAGAATGTATGGAATGAAATCAAGAGGTAGGTACATAAGTTCAGTAATCACTTGAATAAATACTTGTTTTCCTCCTTTTTTATTTCTTTCCAAGAAAAGAAACAATCAACTCAGGAACCAACCTTTCAGTTATTTATGAAAATGCCTACACACTAGCAACTCTATACCAAGATGAGGTTTTGATGATGGAAAAGAAGATGAAAAGCAAACTTTTCCCAATTTTTTCTCCTTTCTATCTTCTTGACAATGCAGTGAATATTAATGGTAGTTGGTTTGGAGAGAAGTTTATCGTTTTTCCACACAAAAGAACAGAGAAGGGAGACAGAGAAAGAAAAATTCTATTCTTTTTTCTTCAAAACTTTCTCTTTTCTTTTCCACTTGCTCTCGAAAAAATTATTTTTTTGCACTTGGGTCTTTTGCTTTTTCTCTGTATCTATTTTTTTCAACTTGTTAGCTTGAGGCTACCAGAAAACAAAAACTTTTCACACGACCGCCACCGTCACTACAGGGGATATATGTATGTAGACTAAACTGTTACTTACTTACTCTTAGTTACTTGCATATCAAAAAGAAAAACTCGCCATGTAATTTCCGGTCTCTTTCTGAGCTCAACGGAACCAGAAATGGAATACGGTTTCAGACGATGAGAGATAGACTTTTAACTTTTAGTATGGCTCTTTGTTTAGGAAAAGTAATGCGAAAATATTTGCATTTGAAAAGTGTCTCAAAGTTCCATAAAGAAGCAGATCATGTCATTTTCATGTTACCATTTTTTTCTCGTTCAAAAAACAACAATTTTTCCCCCGAAACTAAACTTATTAGTTACTAAAATATTGAGAATCTCGTGTCTGATGAGAAGATAAAGGGGCAGACAAGACCAGCAAACCCACAAAAACTTTTTTCCTAAATATACTTATTGATTGTTCTTATCTGTCTTATTTACTGTGGTTGACTTGACTCTGGTGTAGACCTACATGTTTCCTTTTATGTATCTAATTTTATTCTAGGTCTCATCTTATCATTTTGTCCTGTCATTTTCATTCAAAGCTTATCTTTATGAGTAAATCTAAGTTAAACCTTAATATAATGAAACTATGTATGTGTCTCTGTCGCCGAAGAATCTGTTCTGATTGTAGCCAACTTTGTATTGAGGAGAAGCTTCTCTTTTGTTCCACTGATCCAATGAACTGGACTCGGTCTGAGTGATTGTGAGGGAAATGAAAGGAGCCTTTGGTTTACTTTATCAAAAGGGGATGAAGCGAGTGTGACACATATTAAAATTAGTTTTGTATCAGCCACAATGAATGAGCCTCTGTCTGTCTCTGTCGGCTTTCTCTTGGAAAAGCCTCCTTTTTTTCTAGTCAATCTGGAATCTGCATACGCAACTGATTTTGGGGCTCCTTTGTTATTGCTTACTTCATTTGTGTCACTTTAATGTGGATGAAACAAGATTTTTTATATGCTAAACCAAAGTGAATGTCTTGTTTGTATTTACTGATTTCATTTTTTCAGACAAAACCCATTCAACTTTTACGACTGGGAATGTATATATGCCCCATTCAAAACAAAGTCATAAAACCAGGCTGATCCAGTTGGATTTGATTCATGTATGTTTTGGGATAATACCAGTTAGTAGTGGAAAATTGAGAAGAAAATACAAATATTGATAGGAATTCACTCGCATGTGATGACGCTGAGTTTTTCTATGAGTCAATTTGGGTTTGGAATTTTCTTGTCTGTCGGTCTCCATATCCCTATCAGTTTCATTCAGTCATGTTTATGTTATGTTATTAAATTAGATAAGAAGGAGAAGAAGAAGAACCCAATCCAAAGTAGATGCAACGTACACACACTCCGGCTTAAATCACAAGATTCATATTATTTTTGCCCATTCAAATTTTCCCTTATCTACCACACACTCTAGTGTATATACCTAAACCTATTTTTTCATGTAAATTCCCCTCTTGGTCGAAACCAATGGAAATTCTACTGGGGTTTTGATTATGATAGATATGACAGCTCCATTTCCTAAGGCAATTATAATTTAACGTCCATTTACATCTTGCAATCCAAATATTATTTTTCTCTTCTTCAATCAACCGCTTAACCTAATGCTAACCTTATTTCGTTTCAAGTAAGCTTATAGCAAAAATACATAACTTATTATTTAGCACACACTTTTTTTTCTTGAAGCCAAAACCTTATCATAAAAATTGCTGAGAACACCTTAAACTTAAATTGTTTTTCTACTTGGCTACAATAAAAGTTTCTTATACTTTACACTGTCTGGAATAGTTTGAGTGAGAGCAGAGGAGGATACAGACGAAATAAATATTTTTACACTCTTGGGGAAACTTGCTACGTACTCTTGTGGCTGTGCGGCTCACAATTACGCGATGTTGAGTTGAGCTTCACATTGTTTTTTTTCTGGAGAAGTATAGTAGAACCCTTTCATAATATTTCTCCTGAGGTGATGTGAAGTCAAAGTGAGAACTTTTTATTTCATTTTGTGTGGGAAGGTTGAGGTGCGATGCGAGTGACTGATTGCTTTCAGCTCTGATGATGATATACGTAGAAACACATGCGTGTTGTGTTTTTGGCTAGCACACTAATAACATGGTAGGCATATGTATATGTAAAGTAGAATGAGAAAGGATTTATTTTTCTCAATCCTTCTCTCTCTTTCTCCTTCAGCAATTTTCTTGTTTCTTGTCTGTCTCGCTGCTTCTTAAGTTAACACACAATCACTCAACTTGTCATAAAGTAACACGAACAACGGAGGAAGAGTTTTTCATGGTGGTATGTGGTGGAGGAAGAGAATATCTGGGATCCAAATCCTGTGATAATTTGTCTTCATTCTTTTCTTCGTCAGGCGAGCTCACAAACTCACTTTGAGAATTGACAAATTTTCACGGGGAGAGATGCATAATCATTTGTTTTTGTTTTGCATGGATTGAAATAGAAGAAAGGAAGGAACGATTGTTTTGAATATGGAGACACGTCAATCCGCTCCTATTGTTTCGTCATTCATTCATTCATTTGTTTGTTTGAAGGTTGAATGAAACAAAAAACTTTTTTGTGTAGATTTTTACTCCTAAAGAACACTCTTTGGTTGGTTTGCTTTTTATTGGTGGTTGTGATGAGATAGGGAAGGGGGTATATATAAATGGGTTTTGTCCATCTACAGTTTTGGGGAGTTGACCGGTGACGGCACAAATTTGACTATAATTTTCACTGGCATTGTCTTACGCTGCAATAGCTCGGAATCAGCATTTGAGAAGTAATAAAAAAATGATCATCATAATGTTTGATATAGACATTCACGCACAATTCCATTCATACGCACACCCATTCTTTTAAAATCAACGCCAATTTTGGAAATACAGTACGTTTAATAATTCAAACACACTACAGATGGTACGATCATTAAGTTGGTAGTAATAAATAAATGTGGATTCTCACATTTCATATTGTTTTGCAAATTGTTCTGTTTCATACAAATGCTCTTCTCTTTTCCACGTTTCTTTTCATTCATAAAACATGACATGTGTACAATTGTCAGTCGCCAGCTTAACAACACAAGTGCATAAATGCCACCAACGTTGATTAGCCGGTGTGTGGGGAACAATAAGAAAAGTATCAGAATCCTCGTAAAGTAAATACCATTATCTTGTCATAACAGCTGAATTGTATTTTCTTCTTTACTGATGTCGTTTCATGTGCAGAGCAAGATGATCCGATCTGGAGAAGCATCGGTCACAATGAACACACTTGAAAGGTTTTGCACCCGTGTGTTTCCTGTAATGCCGCGTCAACTCGTCAGATCTTGCAAAGCGCCATTCACAGCCCTCCCACATGCACTTGTAAGGCTTCTCACCTGAAATCATGGAAATGAAAAAATTAGTCTTAGAAAATGTATGTATATCACACACTCATAATTACTTAGCATTTAATTTTGCGGGACTTCCTTCACACTTTGACCAAACTAGCAATTTGTGATAATTATTTTTCTGTCAATTTTGACAAATTGGAAGAGGTGACAATTTAGTCATAATGTGCTACCGGTTGTCTTTTTGTAATAAAAGATATTACATGATATGTAACATAGGTCATTGAAAAAGATTTTTTACCGATAATAGACTGGTCTCCAAGTTATTTAACAACAATCTAAATTTAGTCAAAAACAATTTTCTATATGCATTGTTCCATGAAAGAGTAAAAACGGCGAATTACTGTCTTCTTTCCTTGTATGATCAATGCAAAGAAAGATGCGGCAATTAATTTTTTTACGATTCTAGAATTCTGTATTTGTTATTTTGGCGAAAATTTAAGAATCCCAAGGAAAAACTTGAGATAAAGTGAAACGGTCCACAGTAGGGTGCCTCCATTTTGCTTTTCTTAAGCCAAAATACTGAAAGGGTAAAAAATCATTTTCTTCCAGACACACACTACATTGTTCATCTAAATCTATGCCCAAAAAAAGAAAAATTAATCTATATCCATATCCATTTGAATGTAGTATACTGAATACAATGCCAAACAAGACACAGCAGCACTAGAATAGGATGCTAGTCTCGCCTGTCTGCGACCAAGACCAAGAAGCAGCGGCATGAATTTGTAGAAAGTGTACAAAAGTAATATGGCCAACTGCCAACTTTCCATTATTTCATTTCCACTTCATTCCAGCTGAATAAGACAGTAGTCATCGCTGGAAAAAAATTCTCAACTAAAAACATCAAGTAGGATGGCCTTCATCCACCAGAATGGTGTCGTGAAAGTTTTTTTCCTTTTCTAAACTCCTCAAAAAAACCTGGAGTATAAATACCTATTAGCAAAGCGTATATGTATACCTATTATATTTGATAGTGCCAATAGTATCCCAGAAATGATAACCGCATTTAAGAGAGGAGCACTTGAAATGGGAAATTAATGAAAGTTCATGTGCCCAATCATTACTTGGAGAGCGAGAGAGGTTTGACAAAGTGGATGGCATAAATTAAGCCCAGAGTTGGCCGCGTCGTAATGGGAGTATATTGTCTTGAGGGAGGAAGCTCCTTTTACTATTTTGAGAGAAATTAGTATTCTCCACGATGCATCTTAATGTAATGCTTTTCCTACTCGTTCTCAAAAAGAGGCTGAGGAAAAATATTCCCTACAGACATTCTTTGGATGACACACAGCATGCGACTCCAAACTCGGAGTCGTCTGGTCAGCACTATTCCGCGGAATACTTTTGAAAACGAGTAGTTGCTCATACATAATACGTCAATGATACTTTTTTCTAATACACCGAAGGAGGGACTACGACATGAGATGAGATGTGGAATGCAATGCTCGGCCGTTAGCAAGCTCGTTGTCTCGTGCTGGACAAGAAGATAATTGAATCTTGAGCGGATGTAAAAGGATAAAGGAAAATTAAAGTCATCAGCGTGAAAAAAGAAACGCTCGGAAACCAGCGAAGGAGGGAGCGAGCTACAGTTTTAGGATTCTGAAACAAGAGTCCCACATTTTTCGATGACCATCCATGGGGATTAATGAAGGACAGTGGAGCAAGCACGAACTCATCCTTTCGGGAGACAATAATAAAAACAAGAGCCGAACATGCAAGCATCTACTTTACACATGAATGGCTGAGAGAGAAAGCACGTACAAACTGTAGTCAACGTCTCCCTACAAAAACATTTCTTCACGACCAGCTTAGAAAAACCTAAATCTACTCCTTGTCTCGTTCAATTAGGAACAGGCAAATTTGGTCGGGCTAGAAAAAAAAGTCGCCTACTTTCCTATTCTGTCCACATTTTTTCAACACACATATCGCATCAAATGCTCTAAGCTTCCATTTCCAGTCTTGTTTTCTCAATCAAAAGTTAAGAAATGACAAAGAGGAGAGCATACGGCCAGCTAATTACATTAGGCGCTTTTTAATGCAATCTCATCTTGCCTTAAAGGCATAGTCCCGTATTTGAACGGAAATACACAGCTCAGCACTTTCCTCTCGAATACTAATTCCAGTTTTTGGCATTCCTCAAGAAATTGATGATTGGTCTTAATCACTCATACAATAGCAATCACTTGCAAAGGACTTGTCATTAGGAAATTGTGGATGGACGTCGAGATCCTGCGGTTTCCATTCCACAGATCTTTCCTTTAAAAAAGTTTCATGACAATTACCAACCCGAATTGTTCTCTCAAAACTCTTTTTTTCCAGAGACAATAACAAAAGAGAATCCTACCATTTGGTGTAGTGCATGAGGAAACGGAACTTTTTGTGTTCTATTCACTAAATTTACGACGACGTTTTTTCTCCGAACAAAAACAATAAAAGGGGCGACAGGAAGATGAGAAAAGAGGAATTTTCTCCTATTCTTTTCACCCATCAAAGCTGTATCACGTATATCCATATCCACACAAATTTTACCTTCCGTTAAACGGCCTCATTTTCTATACATAACTGTCCTAGTCGCTTTCTTTCAGGAGACAACTACCAATTTCCGATCTGCATTTTCATTCCACCAAGAACAACGGAATGGGAACGACGAGACGAGATCACGACTTAAAAAAATGTAGGCGATCATGAATTGGAATAGTATAGCAATAGCTGTGTCTGCGGTGACGTGATGAAAATGCTAGCTGATGCATAATACTCGATTTCTCTGCAGAAAACCAAAATACCTTCACTTGCACAAAAAGCTGGAGACAATGGAGGCGAAAACGAGGAGCCAGCAAAATATCCTGTTCTACACATGTGCTCTGTCTTTTATTCTGAAATGCTTCGTGTTTCCTTGCGATCAATGCAATAATGCAGGTCTTTTATTGTCTCCCTTTCTCCACTAGAACTTGGACGTATACCTATAAATACATGCATATCTCTTGTCTCTACGTGCATAAGTTGGGAAGGACATGAAGCCCATTCTAACCAGCGTTTTTAAATAAAGGGAATTACACAAATATCTATTTTTAGAACAATTGCGCTTTCCCTATTAAATTCTGAGTTGTGTGGAGGACGCATAGACGAAATTTATATTTCACTTGAATTGTAGATCCTGATCCGCTTTTCTCCTGACTTTTTCTTAATTTCGGGAAAAGGAATTGAATAAAGAGAAAGAACTACTGTTATATATGGCTACCTAAACATGTCTGAAGCTCACATTAAATCGAGTGTATAAGCTAAACATGACGCATGAAGTTGAAAAGCGTTTTTCATTATTGCTCTCTTGCCCTTTCAACAAGATAATCGAGCCTTTTAGAAAAAAGACTGCAAAAAAACCGCTCGTCTCTCTTGCATTCATTCTTTCTTTCTTTCAATTCACTTTGCCTTCTGTGTAATCAGTAAGAAATATCAGCTCAGCACACATATTTCTCTCGTCAGACTAGTGCATTCTATTCAATACTTTTTTTGTGTCCTCATTTTTTGTTCGTTAGCATGAACCTCAGAGAAGGAAAGGTGTATATAAAAAAACTGTTTCTAAATTGCACTCTCTTTGAATACAGACCGGAATCTGTTTAAGGGCTTTATTTCTTCTTTTATATAACTTTTGCTCTTTTTTTGCAAAGGATAGTACCACTTTCAAAGGATGCATGCATTTTCTGGCGGAGTCACTGAGACAGGATCAGAATCCGCAGCAGCAGCCGGTATTCTTTTTTAGAGGAGAAAGCACGTTTATGGTCGATCCACCAAACGAGAAGAGCTATTTGCAGTTTTTTCTCCTCATCTTCCAAAGAAAGCCTATATTTAGAGGAGTGCACTAGGAATGAACGCAACTTTACACAAAAACGGTTGCTGTTCCTACTTACTTTAATATTTTTGTGCTATGCCATTCTTTAGCAGTGGCGCTTCTCTCCCGCTGCCTTTGGAGCGGATCGATATCTGTGGATCGATAAGAAAGCAAAAGCAACAGAAAGAAGGGAGAGAAGAACAGAGGAAGCAAAGTAAAAAGAGTCTTTTGCGGTCATAGACACCATTGTAGAGTTTCACTCGCTATTTCCAGCACTGGTTCTGCTAAATACCAGAAATTTTCTATATGCTTTGTAGTTGCCCTTTCATTTTCTGCCAAAAATGCTCTTCCCTGCCTGAAGGAGGAAGCGGAAAAAGGTACATAAAAAGTGCAGACAAAGTAGCAAAGAGTTGACTGGATGAGCTATATCTATATCTCTGACTGTTTACCTCTGAAATGACTACTGCTGCATATTATGCATGTTCAACTAAGCCGCTTCTACTTTTTCTTTTGGTTGTCTGGATAATGATAATAGTAGAATGTGGTGAGTAGTGAAAACGAATTCACGGTTGGCTGAGCTAAGACGACATTATATGGGAAATATATGTAGTTTTTCTCCTCTATGATATCTAGATCAAAATACAATTTCGGTTATGCTCCCTTCCTCTGACTTTCGCTCTTGCTTGCATAAAATATTATGCAATGTATGATGCTTCGTTCAGAGTGAGCAATACATATAAAAGTATCGTCTCGTCACATGATGCCATGCCGGTGACATCAGAATCAGACGCATATGAATAAGACACACACGCTTGCACACTCCGCTTCTACTTTAATCTAATGCGCTGATGTCTGTCTACAACATAAAACGACATGGTTTTGCTCCTGTTTCATCAGCTGTGACGAAACAAGAAGGTTACGCTGCTTGATGCCTCCACGTTATAGATATAAATATACATGCTTTTGTCACCAGACATGGAGAGTGACGAGTTGATGCTACTTAATAATTCGTGACAAGCCAATTAGCAAAAAGGCTAATAACCTCTGAGCAAAAGTAACCTTTTTCTCTCCTTCTGTTTATTATGATTATTATTAGCAGACTACCATATGCTCAAAACCAAACCAAACTAATGTAGTTTCAATCTGGAGCGGAGGAAGGAACGCGAAAGCAAGTTGGATTTTGTTATGCAAACTAGTTCTTAAATGAAGCCATATTGGTGCTACCAGTTCAAGTGTTTCAGCGTCAGCACCAGCAAGCAAAACTTTAATGACAGTGTGGCGTACCCAGAGTTTTCCCCGTTATGAAATTACGAAACCTTATTTTCCTTCCCTGGAGAAAAAATAAGAATGAACAAAACATACCAAAACTGTTGAGCAAGTTCTATTCCAAAATTCATAATTTAATTTATCTGTTTAATACCGTTAGATAGTCAGTCAGTTCAGTCATTAGCTTGAACTGTTGTAACTGAGAGCGGAAAAAGAGAATGAGATGACACTTGATGCAAAGTCGCCAGCGGCTACCATTTCGCTTTCATTGATCCAGGATGCCCCTCTTTCCGGAGCAACAGAGGCAGATCAAAAAGCTCCAAGAAAAATATACATCATCAACGTCTCCTTCTCCAGAGCATTACTTCCTTTCTTAGCCACCCCGCAGGCTATATGAAATACAAAGGCAACTCTCTTACTCGCCTTCTTTGTCCCTTTTTATCATCCAAACTTACAAACATCCACCGTCCCCCGTGCGCACAAGAGAAACTTGTGAAAATCATAAAAGTGTCAAATTTTCACCGAGTAAAAGTCGAAATAGGAGTTCAACTCACTCGTTTAACTCTCCGACAGAAAAAGTAAATTTTATGTGAAACAGGGAGAGAACGAGAAAAAATGAAATTTTAAAGGAAGGAATGAAATGGAAAAGTATAAAAAGAAAATGTGAGCAAATGTAATACACTCGTGAATGAATGTTTACTTTAGTGCGAGAGAAACATAACTTTATGTCGGGAAAAAGAAAGTTTAATTCCCATGAAAAGTCCACAGTAGCAACTTAGGTACTGAGAGACACGTCCTTTTTGAGCAGCGAGCTGTAACATTACAAAAATTCACATCCACAAAAAATAACAAACTTTGTCTTCCATTTTTTTGTGGAGATGTGAGCCTTTTTACTATTCAGCTATTTTTAGGGGAATACAATTATCTTTTAAAAGTGCGTCACAAGAATATTTAAGGAAAAGTGGTTGTGTGTTATGTTGGTCGCATCATATACACTTCATCATCAAATCTCTCTTTTATTGTGGACGAAACACCTTGCTTCCCATCAAGAATGAATCCCTGTTTAATATACTCTACCTTTTCATGCCTACTTTGGTTGGCATTTGGGGGCTTTATTTCCCACCAATTTAATACAACGCACCCTAACTTATTTACCTGGCTCACTCTTCCTGAAAGTGGGTAATAAATGTAAAGTGTTGGTACTTACGATCAGCACTTGAGAAAAGTGGAAGGAAAACAGACGAGCATAAAAACATAATAATTTTATTTCAGCAGCTCTCTCCCTATTTCGTTAAAATTGCAATTGTATTACTCACACACACATGTGTGTGTAGAAATGATGGGATGAGAGGATGATGAGAGCCTTTCAAAAAACATTTAGTAGATTGCCTGGATTTCATTTCCGAGATAGTTGAGCTGCTTTAGATTTTTTTTTTTTGAGTATGTATGTGTATGCATGGTTTTAAAGCCGATTATGGTTTTTGAAGATTTGCTGTATTTCTAGAATCTGTAGGTATACTGCAATGCTGGAAGACCATTGCAAGATTGTAATATTCAAAAAGAAGACGCTGTACAAAAGATAACCATTTTTCATAAACACTTTTGGTAGCTAATTCTTGGCGAGGAGAAATATCCCCAATTGAGACAACGTCCACATCCATTTTTTTCGTCGCCAAAAATTTTCCTCAAGGTAAAAGCGGCAGTTAACGAGCACTCTATGTTGGACGAGGATTTGAATATGGCGTGTGTGCCAATGCCAACCTTGCGTTTGCGACAAAGCCTGGCTAGACTCGTTTATAATAGGACGGAAAAACACCTATTTCAAAACAGGTTGACAGCTTTACTCTTCCAAAGTGTTCATTCCGGTAAAAAAGATGCAAACGTGCCTAGCTCCCTTATTCCACCTATTATGGTAAAGTTATGGTGAGTTTGGGAAATGAAATGGGATGGAGGAGGAAGACGGGAGCACGTCCGTTGGTTTGGTACACAGGCAATCTGATGATTACAATACGATACAGCCATGAAAAGGAAAACGAGGAAGCG
Source organism: Orchesella cincta (assembly GCA_001718145.1). NCBI lineage: Eukaryota > Metazoa > Arthropoda > Collembola > Entomobryomorpha > Orchesellidae > Orchesella > Orchesella cincta. The sequence continues at coordinate 50,450 of LJIJ01001089.1, forward strand.
AGGAAAGTGGTTTCATCATGAAAATGTGGATTTCACACCAAAAACTCAGCACCTAAAATGCAACAACTGCTTTTTCCGTCCAGAGAAAGTGGATTTGTGGTTACCTTCACTATTTTTATTTTTCATGCTCTGCTTGGGCATTCATGGTGAAAGGAAGGAGATTTTATGAAAAAGTGGAGAGAAAAAAACTACAACTTTTGCTTCTGTTTGCCATCACATCATCAAACCATGTATGTCTAAAGTCTAAGATGATGATGATCATGATGAAGCGTGATTCGACTAAATGTTTTTCATTTTCACATGTATGTCGCCTTTCACAAACTACTTTTCTCCAGCAGGAGCGCACCTCAGTCCACGCCAAGCCCAACCATTCACTCGCTCCTGGTTGGTTGGATTAGCAAACCAAACTATCAACTGTGCGATGATGATGATGTCAGCATTATTATGCAAGGAGTGCATTCACGAAGGTAAAAGACAAAATGGAATTGTGTACCTTGGCACACTTGGATCACATGGATGATGATTATACAAGGGAGAACAGAACACGGCAAATAAAATGAGTTGTATTGCATTATGAGTTGGATGTGATGTGCATGGCAGCCTCGCATCGCATGCATGCCTTTTATACCAAATAAGACGTGAACAACACGACTTTTTTATGCGGAAGCATAAAACATCACGTAGCAAATGGAAAGAGGCTCTGCTTCTGCTCTATTTTTTGGAGAATGTATATTATATATGTACATCCGCGATCCAATTCAAGCCAGATGAGAATGGCATTCTTATTTAAAAGGATTCACCAAACACACCATACCACAGTTTCCTCTACTTATGATGCGATGATCCAAATGCTTGAGAGCTATATATTTATTCGCTAATGCCATTTTGGAAAATGTGTTGTGCTTGTACGCCATAACGGTGATGTGATGGTCTCTCTGCTATAAAAAAAAGCTCATTTGTCCTGACTCTCCTCAAGTTTCATGACAAATAAGCCATGGAAAAAGTGGAATGTTTCAGATGTTCCTTTTATTCCGCTTCCAGCTTGATTCTGGAATGACATGATATGGCATTCTAGAGGAAAGGAGTGAGCACTACCGATCTGATACCAAAAACCAATGACAAGTTTTGCCCGACACGTGCCTTTAATTCTAATGGAAACAATGGCGTGATCAAATGATTCCGGGGAGGTGAAACAGAAGAGAAAAAGAAGAACAGGACACGACTCTCATTACCGAAACTAGTTTTGCTTGTGCAACTGATGCCAAGCCTAACCAGATAAGATATTAACCAGCAGGAGCAGCTGGATAGAAAAAAGTTGGATGTTCACAATCAGAGAAATCATTACATGATGATGATGATCATCATCATCGAGTTCTCTTCAAGATCGTTTATTTTCTCCCATTATTTTGAAAGAATTGAAAGGAACAAAATTTCTTGTAGAGTTAGTTGAAGTCGAGTCCACGCGAAAAAGTTTTTTTTGTAGTTTATTGGATACTTTTTCTTACCTAATTTTGCTTGTTATACATTATACCCCGGTAACGATACACCTACCTTGTTCTACTTTCATGCCATTCATTCAATTGAAAACTGCTGCCACTTTAACAAGCACCCTCTGTGACTGATGTAACTATGTCGTTTAACTCATTACAACTATCATGGTCGTGAGCCCAGGGTTATGTTACCTTTTCCTGATTTTCTCTACCAACTTTCTTTTCCTGACAGAAGGATAAATTGGAATGAATCTTGGGATTGCTCCTTTGAAAACTAAGATGGGCTATTTTTAAGATAACTAGACCAATCATTACTTTCTTTTGGAACGGGAAAAAGAAGAGTATTCAGAAAAAAAGACTGAGGAAACCATGCACAATAAAACCTAAAAAGGGAACACAATCTTCAGTTTTAAAAAAAGCTATACTTTATTTTTTCATATCGACGTCCAACAAAGTTAAAAGATGGAATTCGTAGGAAAACTCTCTTTTCACGGTAATTAATAGAGCGTGAACAACTGAGAGGTTGGTGACCGTGCAACTAAGCTTAATCCATAAATTAATTAGCGTAGCCTACTTCAACTTTCAAAGTAGCTGGCTCCTCGCTTTCTCTTAAAACAAGTCAAGTCGGCTTCTATGTGAGAGTATAAAATTTCAGCTTGTTTTGCTTTGCTCTTTCTCTTTCCCTCTCCAAAGTAGTTTCAAAAGGATCGTCAAAGCAGAAGCAATAATGTATGTTTACAAAAAATGTGCGATCATGATCAAAGAAACGGGACACAATTCTCCAGACAATTTCTTGCAGATTATATAACTTCCCCTTTTATCCCATAAACCGGTCACTTCCTTTCCTGGGAGGAATGTAATCCAGCCAAGCGTGGTGATTGACGGGGCAGATTTATAGCAAATGACACATCCATACCTACTCCCAACATTTTTATATAGCGGAAGAAAGAAAGTGAAACGTTAACTTTTATTGTTGTTGGTGAGGGATAATGCATTATGCATTTGTCCGTCTGTACCTGATGACCTCATTTTTCAATGAATGACTCTTTCCACCTCTCTGCTCTGATTCAGCGGAAAATAGAATGAATGGGTTGTCCAAAAATAAACATGTTTGTATTTCTGCTTCTTTAATCTCCCCGAAAAAAATAAAAGTGCTCATGTTACATCATCAGACCAGAACCAGAAGCTGAGACAACTTTAATTCATTGAGCAGGTCGAGCAAAACAAGTTGAAGTTGAATGGAACGAAAATAAAAGGAAAATATGGGGGTGGATGGAGATATAAAAGGATGCTGATACTAGCATACTGTTTGCTTACCTCTATCACCTTTCACAGCTGTATAGAATATCTATTACATAACAACTCTTGTCGTGTGCTCACAATAAGAAACCTAATTCCTTTGGCAGTGCCAACAAGCTTGTTTAGAGAAGAAAAAACTTGTAAGAAACGGTTTCTGGGAAGTACATACAGATGTAGCCAACTAGTGACAAACACACGATGAAGATAATGATCATCATGATTGCGACGTGGAATAAGCTTAATAGTTTCATGTTCTGTCATAGTTTGAAGCTGTTGCATCTTCCCCCAGTTTTTTTAGTTAGATAAATTCGATCCGATACATTAGAATTTTGTAGAATTAAAGTCAATTAAATATTTGTTGATGTTTTTTTACACTCGTTGCAGCTGCCGGTTTTAATGTTTTGGCAACTGACATTTGCTAAAATGAGATCACGTGCGTAATTGCAAATTTCAAAATATACGTCTAATAATTGACAGTCGTCGCGAACCAGAAGGAAAGTTGATAATCCAGATAAGCGAATGATGACAAGTATGCTTTCCACGGCTCGTTAACTCTACACAGAAATAGGAGACGCGGTGTTGGTGATGGCACAGTAAAGTACGACATCAACATCAGCCTAACAAAATGATGATGATGGCGATGCTGTAATTGCGTGTAGCGTGTATATGCAAGTATTTTGTAAAAAAATGAGAGTGATTCACTAGACATCTCTTAAGAAGGGTAACAAACACCAACCACCATGATGCTCTCACTGTACCCATACCACCCATGATGGCAGTGATGATGATGATGCTGATGGCATGACATTATTGTGTCGTTTTGCCAGTTGAAACTAGATCTAATTCTACTGTCAACGTAATACCCCTTTTATTTATCATTCTTGGGCTGTGTTTCGTTGCAGCTGACAAACTCCGTTACAACATCATCATCATTAGCATCTCAGGAAAATAGGAGAAGAATTAGCTGTTTCACACTCGCACGGAGGAGAAATGTGCTAATGCGAGAGTGTGGCATGGCAAGCCATACATACGTACGTGCATGCGGACAATAAAAGGAATTATTATTATTTAAATCCCAAAATGTGAATTACACTCTAATCTCGTTGCTCTCCTCAGCTCTCAATTTTGTAAGGCTTTTCAAATGGAAATTGTTCTTGGCTCAAAGAACGGGCTGATACAAAAGCAGCTTGTTGCAAATGTCCTTTCACAAAACCTTTTAGAACACTTGATGGAATGATTGTCAACTTTTAAGTGATAATGGTGTCGATGCTGTGCTCTAAATTTGCAATGCATGCCAATCTCAATGCGCCCCTTTTTGGATGCAATTAGCACTTACTCACAGACAAAGTAACCTTTTGAATATTTATAGCACATCCATGTCCAAATCATAAACACTTAAATAATGATCATCATCAGTCAGTCAGTCACTAGAGTAATGAGATAGTACTTGCTTTGACACACCAAAGACTGACTGGATCTAATCTAGATCTTTAGTTCAAACCAGTCAGTCAAAAATAGAGTGGGTCTATTTACCTTTGTCCAACTGAAGTTAAACTGTATCCAACTTTCCTCAAGAGATGCTCTTCACTTCTAACTCTTTAATGACCTATGCTTCTTTCTACACCTCTAAAACTTAATTAGTATTCATTTGCGTGAAGAGAAGGAAAAGTGTGAATTAGGCTAAGGTCATTTATCATTTTTAAGTTTCCTTTCAGGATGACATTCAGCAAGCGTATCATTTGAAAACATTAATTAACTTTAGAAAACTTTACGAGAAGAGTACATGGTTTGAGAGAAAAATTTGAAAAATCGTTTTAAAGAAATAGCCAGTGCCATTTACATAATTCGTCTGTGAAAGTGCAATCTATATATTTCATAATATTTTTAAAATCTTAAGAAAAATAATTTTGACGTACAGCTCAACCTGTTTTGTGAACACTAATAGCAGTATTAACAATGCCGAATTATTTGATTCGGATTGACTTTTTCCTGGTCTCGGATTATTTTTGCGTATAAATAATGTCCATTTTGATCGCGCCATAGTGATTCCGAGCTCAGAATCACTGTGATCTCGAGCTCAGAATCAAATGCTCTTATAAAATAATACAGGCATTACCATAGTGAAAATGAACCTGATCCTGCCGTTCAATCCTTTGAACAACCTGCCGCAGCAGCGGTTCAAATCTTCGTAACAAGGCCAACTATTTGCACCCAATCAGAAATCAGTTGACTCGGGGAAATTTATTCTGGCAAGCCATTTTTAATTATTTTACCGTGGGAAACATTTATCTCGCAGATCAGCAATAAAAAGTGCATCTGACCCAGGATTATGCGTTTATCATTGTTTTAATACTGCTATTAATACGGTGCTTACTAACACCTTTAAAATGCACTGATTTTGAGTTTTTTCTCTGCTGCACTCCGACTTTGCTCTCTGCGCAGACATCAAAGTTGTTTAATTAAAGTGCTGCGCATATTATTATTCGTTATCAGCTAGCTCCTTCTCACCACCAAATCAAGCTGCATTTTAAAGGTGCTAGTAAACACCGTTTATAGCAGTATTAACAATGATAAAACCTAATCTGCGTTCAGGAATCACTTTTTTTTATTCTGATCTCGAGCATAAATGTTTCCACGGTATAATAATTAAAAATGGCTTCCAGAATTAAATTATCCCGATCACTGATTCTGATCTTGGTGCAAATAGTTGCCTTGTTACGAGATTTGACCTGCTCGGGAGCGTTGTCAAAGATTGAACCAGGATCAGTTCATTTCCTATGGTAATCCTGTATTATTTATAAGACATTGATTCTGAGCTCTCGAGATCACAGTGATTCTGAGCTCGGAATCACTATGGCGCGATCAAAATGGACATTTATTTATACAAAAATAATCGAGACCAGGATAAGTCAATCCGAATCAAATTAATTCGGCATTGTTAATACTACCGTGCTAGTGTTCACAAAACAGGTTGAGCTGTACGTCAAAATTATTTTTCTTAAGATTTTAAAAATACTATTAGTAAAATAGATCGCAGTTGCAAATGTGTCGTTTGTGAATGGTACTGGCTATTTCTTTAAAACGATTTTTCAAATTTTTCTCTCAAACCATGTACTCTTCTCGTAAAGTTTCTAAAGTTAATTAATGTTTTCAAATGATACGTTGCTGAATGTCATCGTGAAAGGAAACTTAAAATGATAAATGACCTTAGCCTAAATTCACACTTTTCCTTCTCTTCACGCAAATGAATACTAATTAAGTTTTAGAGGTGGAGAGAAGCATAAGGTCATTAAGAGTTAGAAGTGAAGAGCATCTCTTGAGGAAAGTGGATACAGTTTAACTTCAGTTGGACAAAGGTAAATAGACCCACTCTATTTTGACTGACTGGTTTGAACTAAAGATCTAGATTAGATCCAGTCAGTCTTTGTGTGTCAAAGCAAGCACTATTTCATTATCTAGTGACTGACTGACTGATGATGATGATAATGATCATTATTAAGTGTTTATGATTTGGACATGGATGTGCTATAAATATTCAAAAGGTTACTTTGTCTGTGAGTAAGTGCTAATTGGATCCAAAAGGGGGCGCATTGAGATTGGCATGCATTGCAAATTTAGAGCACAGCACGACACCAATTATCACCTTTAAAGTTGATCATCATTCCATCACAGTGTTCTAAAAGGTTTTGTGAAGGACATTTGCAACAAGCTGCTTTTGTATCCAGCTCGTTCTTTTGAGCCAAGAACAATTTCCATTTGAAAAGCCTTACAAAATTGAGAGCTGAGGAGAGCAACGAGATTAGAGTGTAATTCACATTTTGGGATTTAAATAATAATAATTCCTTTTATTGTCCGCATGCACGTACGTATGTATGGCTTGCCATGCCACACTCTCGCATTAGCACATTTCCTCCTCCGTGCGAGTGTGAAACAGCTAATTCTTCTCCTATTTTCCTGAGATGCTAATGATGATGATGTTGTAACGGAGTTTGTCAGCTGCAACGAAAACAGCCCAAGAATGATAAATAAAAGGGGTATTACGTTGACAGTAGAATTAGATCTAGTTTCAAACTGGCAAAACGACACAAAATAATGTCATGCCCATCAGCATCATCATCATCACTACCATTCATGGGTGGTATGTAGGTACAGTGAAGAGCATCATGGTGGTTGGTGTTTGTTACCCTTCTTAAGGATGTCTAATGTGATATCACTCCATCACTTTTTTACGACAATTACTTGCATATACACGCATACCGCATATTACAGCATTCGCCATCCAATACATCATTTTTAGGCTGATCGTTGATGTCGTACTT
>LJIJ01001090.1:0-57526 GCA_001718145.1 Orchesella cincta
CTCTGTCGATTTCAAGTCCTCGTCCAACGAACAGATTTACACAGAAGACAAACCCCAACTCATACAATGAGCAGATAAAATGTTGTTCAAAAAAAGTATACATTTTCTTTTTCGTTGTAGAAGATTAACAAACGGCGCTTGTATCTTTCCCTTTTCTTACTTTGAGTTTTTTTATACCGCTTAACCTTTTAGCTAACAACAACGGAATGATGCGTGCTCCATTATCATTTCCTAATAAATAAAGATACAACATGAAGAAAATATTGGAAGGGACCGCATCGTGTTTTCAGACCAAGAAAATCTATCAGTCAACCTCAAAAAATTTTTCTGCTTCTCGTAAACCATCCAATGAAAGGCAGACCCAACTCTTTCATTAAGTATCATGCACGTATCACTATAGTCTACGACAACATTCAAATAAAAGAATAATGAAGCAAGAGAAAAACTAACTAACGAAAAAAAAGCCAAAGGACTGGTTACTCTTTCGTGCCCGAAAGAGTTAAGGTAGAGATGCAGAGCAGGTCAAACACAAACACTAAATATGCTGTACGGTCTTACACTGTGTATATATAACTACTCCCTAAAGATAAATATAAATACATCTCTCTGTAAGAAAGGAAATTATAAAAGGTTCGACTTCGACTACTAGAGAAGATGAGAAGAAATTATGATGGTGGTAAGCGAGCAAAAAAACCATGCTGTTTCACACAAAAGCCATTATGGTCTAAGTATACCCGTTTTCGAAAAATCTTGCCGTCGAATTCATCTCTTATGGAACAATACTAGAGGCTCAGGCTTAATCTTTTCGTTTCTATCTCGTTCCATTCCTTTTTACTACATTATCTTCTCTGCCTATCGATTTTTGCCTGCTTCTGTTCACCGCCATCTCATATAAACAATATCAGGAGTTGACTAGCGCCATCTACACAGCGAATATATCTCTGACATATGTACCTCAATATTTACAAAAAATTCTTCATTTCCACCGATTACACTTATCCTAACTTCGTAATTTTCAGGTAACGTGATCTTGGTCAGCAGCTATAACTTAAAAGGGAGAAAAGAATATATTGGGTGTACGCTAGGAAGGTCTTCTTGAGTATAAGACGCGAAACCAATCATCACAGACTGAGAAGAGTTAGAAGTCAGATATGAAAGAGACCATGATGACTTGCTCAAGTATCTTATGCATGGGGGGGGTACAAGACCATGGATTGGCCATTACTACATTACAGACAATTCATGCACATATCTGTTGCACCTTATCCCTATTTCTTCTATCCTAATGGTAATGCTAAAACGACAAGTCAAATTAATTCTGTAGTTTTAGACTACACATTCAAAGCACTCTTCCACTTATCCTATGCTTATACGTGAAGATTTGCGCCCCAAAGATCCCCCCGCTATACTGCCTTATTTGGGAATTACCAGTAGTCCCAGTTCTCTAAGCCACGGTGTATGATCCTGGATGACTATTTTATCTTCCAATGGAAAACAACAACCCAAAGAAAAAACTTGAATCAATTACCCAAATCCCGTCTTTTGTTGTTTTCCATTTGAGTACAAATAATTCATTCATTTATATCACGGTGCTTAAACGGGAGACATGCTAATTTCATAACGCTCCAGTACACAATCTCTGATTGCTCTTCAAAACGAAAAATGACTGTTTCTTTCCAAGGTAGAGCGAACTTGTGAAAAATTAAATATCTTTTATAGCTGTCGTTTATCCACTTTTTAAAGGTCAGTAGTCGGAAAGGAAAAAATGCAAAACAACTTGATGGAGTTGCTTTACACCCATAAATCAGAATAGTCAATGTCCATAAAGTCCTAACAAGAATTTATTGCCCATGCAATATACAGTCACCAGCCAATACCGTTCTTACCATAGAAATACATTATATTATATTATTTAGCATATATAAATTTTAAAGGTAAATAACAATTTTTTCAAAATTATAGTATTACTGCAAATTGATTAATTACGTATACTTCCGGATACTAACATGAAGTATTAACAAGCTATGTATGAAGTAAAGTAATTTCGACTAACTTTGCCAAACCATAGATGTTATAAAGATTGCGGGAAAATACATATCAAAGCTATATGAATCTTCGAGCTAAACAAAAGCCATCCATGGCAGATTGCTCAGATGGTTATTAGTAAATAAGAAATGATAGAAGATAATTGGCTTGCTCATTCTCTTTCCAAATCATCATGTACCAACATCAACATTCGGTGCATTTGATATGCTTCCTCTACAAACTAGTATCACTTTCATTTTATTCAATTACCATAATTTCTGCTATGCATTTCTCACGGTCACATTATCACCTGTCATAATTTTAACTACACTGTATATCTTTACCAGTCCTGTATTTCAATTTTTATGTATATTATACATCTATACAAACAGATCCATCGCTCACAAATATATAATTATCAAATGTAGCATCAACCAAACACTTTCTCTAGGCAAGCTACCAAAAAATATTATTACCTTTATGCACCTATTTAAACAAAGTGATAATCTCGACTCTTACCTATTCTGCTGCCATAACAAATCTTATGCCGTGGGACCACACCTCGACACTCTAAAATCACTAAAGCTTGACATAGAAGCCATGGTGTATGCGTCTTCTTTCATAATTATGTTTACATTTCACATGCTAAATATATATTTTAACCACGCGCGACACTCTTATTCTTTATTTTCTTAATTCTATAAACAAGAGCATTTAATGGAAAAATTAACTATAAATTTATGTAAATTTTTTTTTATACTATTTCATACTTCCTTTTTATGGTTGTTTGCGGCAACTCATTATATACATGGATTATATAATAATTAATATAAACGTAATACAGCATAAATGCCATCCATGCACATTGACACCAACTCCCGAGATTTACTCACGATCGGATGGTTGCATTATCCATTTTTTTGCTCTCATTATTTGAAACACGCCCTCTGCATACCTTTATAGTCATTTATTATAATACATTATTCTAGCCGCTTAAATCTCATTTTCAAATAAGACGGAATGATTACCTGTTTCCCGGAAAAAAATAGAATAACCATATGTTTCATTCCTCCATCACAATCGTTTAAAATGAGTCACATCTATTGCTGTTGAAACGTACAAACTATTCAATTCACCGTTTCTCACATTGCGGAAACACGTCAACTAATTTGCATTAATCTCATTTGTAATGTCTTCTAGCTTACGAGATCGACGATCCATTGCAGTAATAAAATTGTTAGAATAGAGTGTCCAATTTTAGTCTTCCTGCTGACTTTAACCGAGTCTAAATCATAAATACTATGATACTCGATTAAACTCCACACTGAAAGTCAAAACATCAATGCCGTTTTATTATGAGAATGTGTAGCAAATTAACACATTACACAACACCACACACGATTTCTGAACCAGCCAAATCGGATGTAGTCTATTATTTGAGAGTTTATGTTACTAAAATCTTATCCATCGCAGATTCTTGATATGAATCATTATCATGAAATTAACTCGTTTCTGTTGGGTTCACGAACGCATTCAACCAAAGTATTTTGCTTTCACTCTCAACTCGACTATAGCATAAGCCTAGGTTATTCGTGCGTGAATATCTTAAGAAGTCAAACTGCGTTTGTTAGATTAATTCAGAAGTGGTTGCTTTGCTCTCTGCTCCACAACGTCGAACAATGGTTAGCATAACGTAACTATGTAGCGAAGTTTCGAAGGAAAAGGATGCATGGCAAGCGCTAACCTCAATAAATTATTTCGTTTCCTGTCTCTACACGAATTAAGTGGTTGCGGATTGCTTGTCTAGCTAGCATTATATAGACGATATATGGAAGTGCCATGAAAGCTTAATTTTTCATGTACGCATTATTCCGTTCCCTTTTACCAACCAACAAACTCATTTAAAAATCAGTGGCTCCATGTGCTTGCTCGTGGCTCGTATTTTGTTGTGCAGTAAATGGCTACGTTTGGTTGATCATGGGCAGCGTGAAAAAACGAGATTCGCGTAGGCGGTTATTTCTTAAAATCATCTACCAAAAAATGTTTTCGCCAAAATTCGCAATCATCCCCAAAATATAGAAATACGGGAGCAAAATGTATTTTAATTAATCCTAGGTAAATACAAAAGATTATATGGGCTGTACGCCACACTGTATCTCCTTTTATTCCATTGGTGGATTTAAAAGTCCGTTGAGACTGAGACTTTATAACTTCTGCCTTTCCTATTAGTGCAGGCGTGTAAGTATGCCTTTCTAACAGCTCTTTCAATTTCAATGAAATAGGATTATCAAGTAGGTCAGCAGCTCATAAGGCCATTAGTGTTATTTAAGCTAATAGGATCTTCATTACGTCTGACGTTGCTTTCACTTAAGCTAAGCATTATATTTTAAAAAGAAAATATGTAAAGAGATAAGTCAATAATTGTACAAAATTTAGTTCATTCCAATTTTAATGAACGAAATTATTACGTAGGAGAAACCTCACAAGGACTAACAAGACTTAATCTGCTGCTCCTGATTAGAAAATCAAAGTAAAATCCTTTTTAATATATTTCCTCAATGTATTATAATGAAAATATTTCAAAACTTATCTGGTGTGTGTTCAACCAAACACATAAACGTTAGAGGGTTTTCCCCCTTTCTTCCAAAAGAGACGTTTTCATATTTCATAAAAATATTTTCTTTATTATACAAGTGAGGAAATTAACTATTAAAAAGGATTTTACTTTGCATTTTCTATCAGGAGCATTGTCTTGTTATGTCCTTGTGAGGTTTCTCCTACGTAATAACTTTCGTTCATTAAAATTGGAATGAACTAAATTTTGTACAATTATTGACTTATCTCTTTACATATTTTCTTTTTAAAATATAATGCTTAGCTTAAGTGAAAGCAACGTCAGACGTAAATGAAGATCCCATTAGCTTAAATAACAACTAATGGCCTTATGAGGTGCTGTACTACTTGATAATCCTATTTCATTGAAATTGAAAGAGCTGTTAGAAAGGCATACTTACACGCGAGCACTAATAGGAAAGGCACAAGTTATAAAGTCTCAGTCTCAACGGACTTTTAAATCCACCAATGGAATAAAAGGAGATACAGTGGTGGCGTACAGCCCATAATAATCTTTTGTATTTACCTAGGATTAATTTAATACATTTTGCTCCCGTATTTCTATATTTTGGGGATGATTGCGAATTTTGGCGAAAACATTTTTGGTAGATGATTTTAAGAATAACCGCCTACGCGAAATCGTCGTTTTTTTCATGCTGCCCATGATCAACCAAACGTAGCCATTTACTGCACAACAAAATACGAGCCACGAGCAAGCACATGGAACCACTGATTTTTAAATGAGTTTGTTGGGTTGGTAAAAGGAACGGGAAATAATGCGTACATGAACAAAATTAAGCTTTCATGGCACTTCCATATCGTCTATATAATGCTAGCTAGACAAGCAATCCGCAACCACTTAATTCGTGTAGAGACAGGAAACGAAATAATTTATTGAGGTTAGCGCTTGCCATGCATCCTTTTCCTTCGAAAACTTCGCTACATAGTTACGTTATGCTAACCATTGTTCGACGTTGTGGGCAGAGAGCAAAGCAACCACTTTCTGAATCTAATCTAACAAACGAGGTTTGACTTCTTAGATATTCCTACGCACGAATAACCTAGGCTTATGCTATAGTCGAGTTGAGAGTGAAAGCAAAATACCTTTGGCTTGAAATGCGTTCGTGAACCCAACAGAAACGAGTTAGTTTCATGATAAATTGATTCATATTCACGAATTCTGCGATGGATAAGATTTTAGTATAAATAAACTCTCTCACAATAAACTAGACTACATACGTTTGGGCTTAGGTTCAGAAATCGTGTGTGGGTGTGTGTAATGCTGTATAATCTTGCTACCAAACCATTCTCAAAGTTAAACCATTGATGTTTGACTTTCAGTGTGGAGTTTAACTCGAGTTATCAAGTATTTAGTCTTTAGACTCGGTAAAGTCAGCAGGAACGACTAAAATTGACACTCTACCTAACAATTATTATTACATGGAAATGAGAATCCGTCGATCTCGTTAAAGCTAAAGCACATGTACAAATGGAATATATGGGCCAACAATTGGTTACGGTTTCCGCAATGTGAAAACGGGTGAATTTGAATAGTTTGTACGTTTTCAACAGCAATAGATTGTAACCTCATTTCTAACGATTGTATGATGTTGGAATGGAATGAAACATATGGTTATGTCTATTTTTCCGGAAACGTAATCCATTCCCGTCTTATCTTGAATGGCAGCTTTACGGTAGAATAATGTATGTCATCATTTAAATGACGTATAAAACTAATGCATCGAGGACGTGTTTCAAATAATGATGCACAAACAAATGTCTATTGCAAACCAATCCCGATTCGAGAGTAAAATTCTCGGGAGCTGTCTAGCAATGTGCATTTGATGGCATTTATGCTTGTTATCTACGTTTATATTATGTATTATATATATCCATGTATATAGATGAGTTACCGCAAACAACCCATATAAAGGAAGTTTGGAAAATTAGCTACATTTACACATCAAATTTATACGTTAATTTTCCATTAATGGCTCTTGTTATAGAAAATTAACGAAATAAAACATGACAGAGTGCTCGCCCAGTGTTAAAATATTAATCATTTTAGCATCCGCTGGAAATTGTAAAAATTATCTATGAAAAGATTCGTCCCATAACCCATAGGCTTTATAGCTGTCAAGATTTTACTGCATTTTTAGAGCTGTCGAGGTGTGGCTCCCAACTCGCAATACAATTTGCTTATGGCAGGACACAGAAAATAGGTAAATAGGTCGTGAGAATTATCCACCTGTGTTTGAAATAAGGGCATCCAAAAGGTAAGCATGTATATTTTGGTAGGCTTTCCTTCCCAGAGAAAGTGGTATTGGATGATGCCCTACGCCCATTCTGGATGACATATAGTATACGTGAGCGAGATGAGATCTGTTTGTATAGACTCGTAATAATATCACATAAAAATTTGAAATACGGAACTGTAAAGATATACAGCTAGTTAAAATGATGACAGACGTGATAAATGTGGACGTGAGCAAATGGCTACAGAAAGCTATCGTCAATCAATAAAAAATGACAAGTGGATACGTAAGTTGTGTAGACGGAAGCATATCAAATGGGCAAACGAATGTTGATAGTTCGTGTCGACCATGACCTGATTTGGAAACCGAGAATGGATGCAAAGCCAAATTATCTTCTATCATTTCTTACTTACACTACACCAACCACTTGACCAATCTGCATGGATGCCTGTTTGTTTGCTCGAAGGATTTCATTAAAGCATTTCATATCGTTTTTCCCCAGCACAATACTTTTATTACATTCTATGGTTTTAGCAAAGTTATTCAGAAAATTAGCTTTCACTTTCAATCACGGAATAGCTTGTTAAGTACTTCATGTTTACCATCGGAAGGTATACGGGAATTAATCAATTTTGGAAGTAAAAACTAGCTAATTTTGCAGAAAAATTGTTATTTATACTTATAAAATTTATATATGCTAAATACATATAATATAATGTATTCTTGCTATGGTTCAATGAACTGCGTAGGCTGGCTGACCTGTATATTTGCATGGGCAATACAATTCATTGTTACACTTTATGGATCATGCATCATTCCTGATTTATGGTGTAAAGCACTCCCATCCAAGCTTGCTTTTCAATATGTCTCCTCTCTTCTCGACTACCTGACTTTACAAAAGGGATAAACGGAGCAGCTAATCAAACAGCATATTTAATTTTCCAAATTGTTAGCTCTACGCTTTGAAAAGGAAACAGGTTCTAATTTTTCGTTTTTGGAACCGCAATCCAGAGATCGTGTACTGGGCGTCTTATGGGAGATTTAGCATGTAGCTCCCCGTCTCCTAAAGCCCCACGGTGATGATGATGATGATGATTTTGTAGCTCCAATGGAAAAACAACAACAAAGACTGGATTTGGGTATTGGATTCCAATGTATTTGTTTGTCTTTGTTGTTGTTTTTCCATTGGAGCTACAAAATCATCATCATCATCATCACCGTGGGGCTTTAGGAGACGGGGAGCTACATGCTAAATCTCCCATAAGACGCCCAGTACACGATCTCTGCCGCAATCCTTCACAGTATAAGCATAGGATAGAGTGGAAGAGTGCTTTGAATGTGTATCATCAAAACCTACAGGAATTAATTTTGACTTGTGTGTTAGCATTACCATTAGCGATAGCAATAAAATAGGGGCTAAAGGATGCACACAGACTCTATGTGCAATGAAGTTGCTGGTAAGTTGTAGTAAGTTGGGCAAACACGCTGGTCCTTGTACCCCCATGCATACAGTATACTTGAGCAGTCATCATGGTCCCTTTTCATATCTGATCTTCTAACTTTCTCTCACGTCTGTGATGCTTGCTTTCCGTGCGTCTTCATACTCAAGCCAAGCCACTCTCCTAGCCGTACAACCATCATATTCTTCTTCTCCTTTTAAGTTAAAGTCTGCTACCATGATCAGCGTTAACCCTGCAAAATTCACGAAGTGTAGCAAAGTGTAACGGTGGAATGGGAAGATATTTTTGGTATAAGTATTGAGCACATTGGTCAGAGATCTTTCGCTGTGTAGCATGCGCTAGTCCAACTCTTGATATGTGTTTTATATGAGATGGCGGTGAACAGAACAGGGCAAAAATCGAGTAGCAAGAGAAACGATAATGTAACGTACACACAAGGAATGCAACGAGATAGAAAGCGGAAAAGAGCTGAAGTCATCGAAAGCCTCTAGGGTAATTTGTTCCATAGAGATCGAATTCAGACAGCAAGATCTGTTCAACGAGCGTATATTACACTATATGCTTTTGTAGTGAGAAGCAGCAGGTTTTTTTGCCTTCCATTCCACCACCATCAGTATTTTCTTCTCAGCTTCTCTAGTAGTCGAAGCTCAACTTTTATTCTTTCCTTTCTACCAGAGAGATGTATGTTATATTTACTCTTTTGAGGTGTAGTAGTTATATAGCACACAGTGGTACAACACGTACAAAGCATATTTATTGTTGTGTTTTCGACCTGCTCCCTTTGCCATTCTACCTCTCACTCTTTCGAGCCACGAAGAGTACACAGTCCCTTTTGCTTTCTTTTTTCGTTAGTTCGTTTTCTCTCTTTGCTTTCTATTTCCCCTTTTTATTTGAGTTGGTGTGGCGTAGCACCTATAGTGGATACGTGCATGATACTTCAACTTGAAAGATGGTTGAGGGTCTGCCTTCTTCAGTCTGGTCTGGTTTCGAGAAGCAAAAGATTTTTTTTTGAGGTTGGACTCGATAGATTTTTCCTTGGTCTGACTACTACTACGATGCCGGTCCCTTCCATAATATTTTTCTTCCCATGTCGTATCTTTTTCTATTCCAAGGAAATGACTAGATGGTAGCAGGCAGCATCATTCCGTCTTGTTGTTAGCTCAAAAGGTTACAGCGGTATAAAAAAAACTCAAAGTAAAGAAACAAGGGAAAAGTCACAAGCCGCCGTTTTTTAATCTTCATACAGAACGAAAAAGAAAATGTATCCTTTTTTTGGAAGCACACCACATTTTACTGCCCCATATGTATGTATGTGTGGGGCTTTGTCTTTTCTGTGTAGCATCTTGTTCCCTGTTGCGACGAGGGACTTGGAAATTCCGACAGAGACACATAAAGTGAATGTCGAGAACACTGGTACAATGTTAGAGTGCAAATATAGAATGCCTATGTGACCGTGAGCTTGTGGCAGAGAGCATATAATCTTGTAGAAAGGGGAGAATATAAAGATACCATCGTCGTGAGACAAAGGGATTAAGACGAAGATCTAGAATCCAGGCTACATAATGCGATGAGTACTTGTTGTGGTATTCAGCAGAAGAGCCAAAACGACCGACGTGGAATGTGTCTAAATAACTGTTGATAGATGTAAGACTCTTGAACATTTGGAAATGTAAACAGTCTGTAAGTTGGAGGTACAAATATGTAACATACTTTCCCCTGCCACACATCTCTTCTGGTGTCGATAAAATTGTAATGGCGGAAGACGGAGCAAAGACCATATTGGAATGATAAGAGTTATAATGTTACACGAGGCGGATACAACTCAGGAAAACAGAGAGAAGGAGAGAGAACCAGGCATATAAATTTCAGGAGGAGAAGGAACGAGAAGTAAAAGGAAATAGACACATTTTCGTTGTGGTTTCGGTTTTGGCGAGGAATACTTAAATGCCAGGAATTTCATGCATGCATTGATGCAAACATTTGTAATGCAATCATTGAGAGCTAAAAGAGCGTTCTATTTATTAAGATGGATGGATGGATGATGTTTTTGTGTTGCACATTACCGTTAAGCTATGTATTATATATACCTGTGTATTTAGGGTCGATATTTAGTAAGCTTAAGAAAAGAAAATGTAATAGTTTGTTCCATTCGAGAATACCTGCATTTACCGTATACCTTACATCGATATATGCTCACTCCACCTCTCAGGTTATTTCTATTTCCGGTGTTTTCGTCCTAAAGGTTATAACATAAATGTCCATTAAGCTCCCAACCATCGATTTGAGTTTACAGGGCAAAGTTTTGAATATAATGTATACATTTCTAACGCTATGTATAGCACTATATTAGCACGGTATACTGTAGAGGAAACCAATTTCTATTAAAGAAAAGGATTGCCGTTCCTTTTCCCCCATAATGCCTATAACACATTTAAGAAGTGAGAATGAATGGATGACTGGGATAATGGATAAATGTACCGGTGCGGAAGTAGCGGAGCGGCTAAAAACTTAGTTTTTTCCTTCTCTATCTCACTTTCTGTCTCTTTCGACTGAGTGAGAAAAAATAGCACATGTAAGCAGTCATAACATACGAAAATATCTCTGTATATGGTTTGGAAGAGCAAGGCATACTTTCACCCACGACAGAGTTCTCTCTTTCTCTCTCTCTCGCTTAGTTTTGGTTTGTTAGGAAGGATTTCAGTGGTGTAGTAAGAATGGTGGTGGGAGCTGGAATGAAATAGAGAGAAAGAAATAGATCAAGATGAGTTTGACTGCTTTTGCTTCTTATTCTCTTCTTCTCTTCACATTATATTTCTGCTGTTATGTGTATACATATGGGCTTTCTTGCTTTGTTCCTTTGCTACTCAAATATACTATACATATACACATCAACCTTCTCCTCTGGATGGCAAGCCATTCTTTCTCCACGTACGTTCACTTTTCTAATGGCACTTGAGTCTTGTCAGTCTTTTTTATATATAATCTGGAAATGTATACGGGTGGTATGGATAACGAAAAAGAATGAAACTTAAGTAGAGAGAAGTAAAATACATAAAGAGAGGGAAACAAGACCATTTCGACATTATCCAGGAAGGAGTGAAAGTGGTTGAGGACATTTGCCAAATGTATTTTTTTGAAGAAGAGAAAGAAGAAGGAAAGAATGGTAAATTGCTTTCTATCTTCGTTTTCCCCTTTTATTACCAGTATACCAGTGCAGTAATGCATCAACTGATATGCCATACCAGATATTTTATAGCTTTTACAAATAATAATATTTTTCCAAACGTCAAACGTATCGAAATGTCCAAGCCACATTAAAGACTAAGGAAAGGTGGGGGCATCGACATTGCTAGGTCAAGTCAAAGTAATCAAAAAATATTGTTTGCATAATAACTCTTCTGAGCTTTTTATCTCAATTTAAGAAAAACTTCTTTAAAATGAGACTCTTCACGGATGCACTACTTAAAAAGTATATATTATCCAAGCTTATATCAACTTCTATCCTTCTGCAAATGAGTTTTGTAACTATTTTATCATCATCTATCTCAACGATTCAAATCAAAAAGTTGAGACGTACGAAAAAATCAAAGTTAGCGACCACCATATACATTGGTGACTTAAATTACTGAAATGTATTTTCATCTTTGATTTACCGTTTCTGGCTTTGTGTCACAATGTAAGTCACTATATTATTAGGCAGAAGTGAAGGGTTTTAACAATTTAGGACCTAATGTAACCGACTGTGCATGATCTTTAGCTACGCATTGTGTACTTCAAGTTTTTTCAAGTTGGTAATTTGGCGTTCATTACGAGGACCGTAAGAACACTTCCGACTCATTTACAGCAGTTGAGAAGTAGCATCTTGAAAAGAGTTGATGACAGTAACAGTGCCATGTTTCTTCGTACTTTGTTCACTCTTCAACAATATCGACTCCATGAAAATGTCAAAGGAATGCTGAAGATCATTATCTTATACTTTTTTTTACTGCTCCTTGTAACACTGCCAAATCCCGTAAATGGAAAAGAGAAAATTGTGATTACAAAAACTATACATTAAGTAGATAGATATAGATAGGTATAATGGAGGGAGTATTCCAAAAATAAATGGTCCTTGCGTAGCCCACTCTACTCAAATTGCAACAAATATTTCTCACAATTTCAGCAGCTCCCTTTCTTTGCGTACAGTTGATGACAACGACAACAAACAGGGAGGGTAAACTAGCAGTGAAAACACGTTGTGCTCCAAACCCTACTTTTCAGCACTTTCCCAACGTATAATATTTAGGGATGTTAATATATAAGAATGTAGAGAACTTGTCGCTTTCATTTTTTCTTTTATGCTCATCTTAGGTAAATAAAGAGTGGAGAAAGTACACATACATTATGTTGCTCTTTCTATTATTGTATTCATCTCTTCGGATCTTCCATCACGGATGAGAGTATGAATGTATCCGCAGTTTACAAGCAAAGTGGCATGAAATGCTGTTCAAGTTATCCAGAGTTATTCAAGGTCGTGGTTGGCCCTGCATTTGTTCTATGAGAAAGACTCTGACAAGATATCGTTATGGATTGTACAAATGAAAAATATTTGATTTTTTTACTCTTTGCTCCATTATGCAACATCCGTATACCCCGAGCCAGTTTGGTTGTGCGAGGGTAGTGTAAGCACTAAAATTGCACATTTATAGCGGAGACAGCAGACACAAAGGGCATGTAAAGCGACCATCCTATGCCTTCTTCTCATCCGTGCCACTATGTTTTTAATGTATTTATGTGTCCTACAAAGAAAGCATTCGTGGATAGATCTTTTGAATGGGATTACGGTAGCATCATGTCTCTTGTCGCTTTGGCTCCTTTGCTTTTTTATACGACTGACACAGTAGTCTTTCTTGGTGGTGAATATACATAAATGCATGAGCGTGTACTTATAGTTGTTCCAGTCCCCTTATCTTTTTTGTGCTCGCTCTTGTGCTAAATCTGGGTCACGACTTTATGATACCACTGACTGAGATTGTCTATTACTCTAAAAATAAGAGCCAGCTGTCAGATCAGCTCAATCTTGGCTGGTTCACATGATCCCCATTCTTTATTTTCTGTTGAGAGAGGTGCTATCTATAAAATGTTAGCTTGAGTATAATATGGAATATACCATTTATATACCACTCCCGCTCTCTCGTGTCTATACACTTCTTTTTTTTCAGAAGGGGAGAAAAATCGGGGTTTGCTAGTGCTTGGTTTTTTTGTCTCCATTCTATATATCTCGTAACCAATTCGCCATATTATTTGTTCCGAAGAGCAGGAAGGGAAAAAGGAAATAGGACTGATTGTGACTCTGACTGTGAGAGCAAAGCAGTGATGATGTCATGTCCTAAAATAAATGTTCTATTATTATATGTGGCTCAAGTGTAACAAAATGATCGTTGTATTGCATGGAGAGTCTATTTTTAGAAGAGAAAGTTTCAGTGCCACTACCTACGGCGAGCTAAATTGACTGTGTAAATACGACTAGTAAAAAGCAGTTGTGGCATGAAGATACGTTTGTAAATCCCGACATCGACATGTTTTCCAGTGTGTAGAGAAATCATTGAAATCATCTGAAATAAAATATCTCGATGGAGAAAGCAAGAATAAAAGTATTGTAGTGATGAACTGTGTAGGGTAAAGTGCACAAACAAATCGGATTTGCATTTGCCCTCATTTAGGTCTGCTTTTCAGATAAAATTCTTTCTGCTGAATTTCCAAAGTGTCCCGTAATTGGGGTTGAAGGAAGTAGCTAGCTATAGTATCATACAATCTCCTTCAATGCAGTGTCAGAGAAATGGGAAAAAATCTTTGCTGTAGATTTGCATTCTATTTTCAACTTGAGCTTCATCCTTCCCTCCAATTTGACTTCATTGCTGAGAACTTCAATTTGAAATTCATGTGGTATGGAATTAGGGGAAATGTGTGTTTAACCTAATGCGTTCTAACGGGGCACGTAAAGTGAGAAGAAATCTAATTTATGCAGAGTCACGGCCTCTCCATTCAACTCTACCAATGCAATTTTCACTGACTACATGCTTTCCAAAATTGGGATATTCTTTCCGCGAGTCGGATCATACCAGCTAGGCACCATCCCTATCTTACTCAATCACCTGAACATGATCCATAGATAATGCTGGGCTGGAATGCGGTATATCATCGGAAATGTGTGCTTTCACACAGGAACATTATGCACTACCCGTATAACAATCACTCGTGACACTTTAGGATGTATAGTTAGTCGAGTGAAATGAACCTCATTACTTCATCGGATAACTCAATGTAGATAGTTTAGTAGCTCATCTATTTCCTCGGGAGATTTGAATGAAAGCAGACATCCAAAAAATTTGGTGTAAATTGAAATTTCATTTTACTTGGCTTTTCAAACTAATTCACTTTATTTACGCTTGCATTGATGCTCTAGTACCGCACTAAAATAATGGTGTGCTGTGGTTTTTAACAATGACTTTAATATGAACGAAAGAACATACACATGTGTTAAATGTTTATGCTCATGCTTGTTTTCATTGGAAGGCTACCATTGCCGTCTGTTTTAATACTGAAACTTGATAACTAACATAACATGCCTCTTTTGTTTCAAATTTTACAGCGGACAGCAGTTTTCTTCTGGCAAATGCTCAAATAGTGGACTATCCCATTGTGTACTGCAATGAATCCTTCTGTAAAATATCAGGTTTCACCAGAGCTGAGGTAAGAAGATACACAACCACGTACAAAATAACGAACTATAACATAACAGACTATTGTTGGTTTGGCATGTTGGAAGGTTTTCGGTTACTGCTATTAAATTGATTAACCGTTTTTCTATATTTTTTACAGGTGATGCAAAAATCATGCCGGTGTGCCTTCATGGTAGGTGAACTTACGGATAAGGAAACGATAAAACGAATCGACGAAATCCTCGAAAACCATTATCAGGATCAATTTGAGATTCTTCTTTATAAGAAAAATAGTAAGTTTAAGCCTTTGTCAAATTAATTCATTTCTTAGCGCAGGGTTATAAATAGATGAATGTGGAGATAGAAAACGTCATCATCGCTGTCACTCTTAAATTAAGTGGTGAGACGTGTGCGTGTGCTACGCATATTATCTCCTTTCATACTTGGGGACGATGAATGAATCCATACAAAGTTGGAGACCCAGTTTGCCCTTTTCAAGTCCATTGAAGCATTCAGTTTGTCTTAACTTTTTCCCATTTGAGCCTGACATACATAGACATGCGTGTATATCTTCAAGGACAAAAGTTAATTCATGAGTCTGACTTTTATTGAGCCGGGAAATAATTGACCCCCTTTTCTTTGCTTTTACCCTTTCGTGATATGTCACACAAGTACCAAAACCTCCAGCTCAGCATCAGACTATTCATAATGCACATAACTTGAGTGCGCGTCATGTTAGACTTTTCTCGGCTGTGAAATGAAATTACACGTGTACACTCAGGGAAGGGAGAACCAGCCATGCTATTTGAAATTTTCATTATATATTCCAACATCAAAGGCTCGACGATACATTCGGACATGTTATCCATTCAATTCCAAATAAAATGCTAAAAGTCAGGGTTTCCGTCGAGCTTGTGGGCGTATTATGAACTTTCATTTCCGGAAGATTGCAGCGAACCGTACCTGCTACAACTGCAAACCAAAGCTATATATACTTACATCAGTGACGTTTCATTCCAAAGTGTTTGATCAGAATGGTTCACCAAAACAGAACCACATACAGTATTCCCGTAGTAAATTTGAAACAAAATTTTCTTGTCAATGACAAAACTTGTAACGGCACAAGTTTTAGACCTTTGACAAAGTAAACTTTTCCATTTACTCGATAAGAAAATATCTATTGATAACACCAAGGATGAGATACTCTAATGTAAAAACTAAATCGTAGCATGATGTATAAAACTCAACACAAAAAATATAACGCAAATAAACCAAGTTGCTACTGTTGCTAGATTGGTAATATATACCAGTTAAAAGCTCACGGAAATTCTTTTGAAATGTATAATTTAACAACTGTTCAATCGCATTTTCCAACTTTTTATTTATTTAAAAAATCAAAGCCAGCTGAAATACTTATGGAGGATGGTTTTGTTTTTCTTTGTGGAATTAGTAGGTATCTTTTCAACGTATAGAACGAATAATAAATAAGGTAGATGAGAATTGTCGGAATTTAGATAGATTCTCATTAAAATCTTTCATTTAATCTACAAGCAATGTACATTTTTTAAACGTTAAAATTAAAACCGCACATGAAAAGTGGAAGGACTATTGGTTTCAGGGTTCCAAAAATAATAGAGGGCTATATTTTTCCCGATTGCCATGTACAAACTAAAACAGTTCAATATTTATAAGATATTAAAATCGGCTTATTAAAAATTGGAATTAATGTCCATGTTTATTTTCTTTGTTGTTTGTAGTTTTAAATGACAATAAACCAACAACGTAGCTCCTTTTGATAAGATAGAAGAATTCAAATATCGATTGCTTTTATTAAAAATAATTTCGTGGAAAGATCTAACATGGTATTCGACATTTGGTAATGATGATGATCAAGATCAAAGACATCGGGAAATAATGAAACTACGTCCAGGGAAAGGAGACATGACATTACAAAGCATCTTCCGGCATTCCATACTTCCTTCTTTTTGAAGTGGCACAGATACCAATTACAGATGCTTGAAAAATTGATCAAATGAAATTCGTTTGTCTTTTTGCATACTTTAGGCGCTTCGATATAATGCCAAATGAAATTTTGTACAATATTGAACGTAAAAGGTACATTTTTGGACTCTTACATATATTATTATTATGTTAACCTTCGCTCGTTCGTTCTTCTCAAACCGGAAACTATTAATTGGGGGCTATTAGATTATCACTGAAGCACGATGGATATGCTAATTTTTGAAATGTACCAGAATCAGTGGTTTTCTTTCCAGCAGTTCTGTATAGAAAAGAAATTAGACTTTACTGTTGTATGCCCATAATATTCATTGCGTGTCATATTTTACGAAAAACAAGTACAAATGAATTTCACACTCAAAACTACTTTTAATCTGTTTGTAATTTAGGTAGTAACTCGATCGGTCATTAATCATCAAATTCAAGCCTTAAAAAACCAGTAGAAAAGGGGTTGAGTCATTTTAGGCGCCACAACAGTAATATCGTTTACTTCATTCTCCTTTTCTACGTCGCTACATTTCGATAGCAGCAACAGTAAGCCATGTAATTAATACATCAACCACAATCCTATAAACTTACTTCAGGTCTCAGTTATATAATATTTGTTTGAAACTGTACTTTAGTTTCTACACTTTGGTTGTTCCATATTATTTTACCAGACTGTAATCTATATAATGCATCTGCTCTGAATTCACATATTTTGACAAATCTTGGAACCAGAAGCATATCAAGATTGACGCGATTCAACAACTGCGGATACGGCACGTACGAAACGAAGACGTAAAACGATTTTTCAGTTTCATTTCACCTTGTCAGTTCATTACGAGTCGTGAATGACTCCACTGCTTTTACACAATATATATATTGCGCACTTGTGTTCTGCTACCTTGGGTTGACTATATTATAAAAGTGAAATAACATTTATCCATGAAATATTTATAACCTACTTCATACAATAGACATACATACACGCAAAGCCTCGTACTTGGGCACGCTCCATACACAAAAAGTAGTTTAATGTCATCGATCAGCCCAACTACTTGTTACCTGAGAATGCATGTTTTCGTCCTAGAGGAACAACATGCTTCACATAAAAAACCAGTATACTAAAAAAGGGCCTATACATTGCACGAGTCTTGTTTGATGTAGTACACACGCTAAATTTGGCAAAAGGGTGAGCTAGAAACTGTGAAAATCAATAAATAAGCTTACATTTAACTGTGTACAAAACGGCCTTACCTGGAGTTAAACAAAGAAAACTCCACTTTGTAAGACGCACGCTGTTTACGTTTATAGGGAAAAGAACACAAGATGAGAAAAAGTAAACGGAACGCACAAAAAAAATTGTAAAAGCAGAGAATATTCATATATTATTCTCTATACATGTTGAATACAACAAAAGCACAAAAATGGCTGAAGATTTTATTTCCAGTGGGTTACCTTTTGTGTTTGGAGGTTCACTAGCATTTGCGCGTTTGCCTG
The DNA here is from genome assembly GCA_001718145.1 of Orchesella cincta. Taxonomy (NCBI): domain Eukaryota; kingdom Metazoa; phylum Arthropoda; class Collembola; order Entomobryomorpha; family Orchesellidae; genus Orchesella; species Orchesella cincta. Next base: position 18,556 of record LJIJ01001090.1, read on the forward strand.
TGAACAATGAGAGAATATATTAGATGATGTATTCATGCAAACTTCTCTCAAATGCAGGGGGTTACATATATTATGTACATAATACATAGGAAAAAGCTCTTTTTTCTGCTTAAGTCGCTCAAAAGCTTTGGAGAAGCGGACAGCTGCTCTCTCCTCACTTTCCCTATATTTGATGCGCTACGTTACATCAGCGGTAGTGTTGCCTTTTCTCTGAGACAAAAATGTATACATAGGTTAGAATGTGAAAGACGGAAAGTAATGAATATCATTCTTCTTCTTACTCCCTTTTCATCTGAACTCGGATCTTTTATAGGGAGACTCGTGCAGTACAAGTGGGAAAACGGATACGGCTCATAAAAATGATGTGCATACACCAGCAAATGTACCTACACCTTTCATCCCTCACATTACTTACGTATAGGCTGGTCTAACGATACGTGTTACATACTCGTAGATAGTGTAAGAAAATGAAAATCAATGACGATTGAAAAATTGCGTGTCATTGATACAAAAGGCAATGCATTCACCGACATGAGCACAGCATTTAATTTTAGGGAGAACGAGGTCTGCTCTGAAATTCCTTTTTGCAATTTACATTATCTTTCGTTTTTGCTTTCTGATGTAAATCTTGTAGAAAGGTGTAGCTTCATATTTACCCATATTGCATTTAACCCCTAGTGGAACACAGGGAAATTGTACGTATGCATACATGCACCCACTGAGTGAGATTCAACACAAAAGGTAATTATTATGCGTCTTAGGTAAAAATCTTTGGGCTAGTTCTTAATCATGCTTTGATCGCAGCATGGTTACTTTTCCAAGAAATATATATAAGAACGAAACTGATTTCTACACGGTATTTAATTTGGAACAGGGGTTTCGCACTGGTAGAACCTTTGAGACGAAGAAAACTCGGTTCTGGTAGAAAAGTCGATATTTCAGGTTTTACCAAATTGCAGGCTTAAATTCGCAGCGTTGTATTGGAATGGTATGCATACTAATGGAGTTTATAATCTTTCTTAAATGGCTTAAATTTTATTTTCGTATAAAATTCCTTCTTTACTACATCTTGAGCCTCTACAGTTAACACAGTGCTTTCTTCGGGTTCATATTTTTGTATTTACGTAATCAAACATAATTTATTCTAAAGGTGATACCTTATTATTAATGCCCTTCTTTTCAGAGCCAAACCACTGTGCAAAAAAACACATTTAAGAAAAACTACATACATTTTAAAACAGAGACTATACGTATAACATAAATTTTAGATTATAGGCCCTTACAAAAACAAAATTTTAAAATATTACATGAAAGTTTGCTTCTTCGCCGTAGAAGACAATGCACTATAGAACAGGAAAAAAGTAGTTTTATTCAAAGCGACTTCATACTGTGCTCTTACACCACCTAAAAAATTTACTTCCTTGTAAATTAAAGAGAAGGAAAGGAACAGGAAATGAATGGAATATAAAGCAGACCCAGCTTCTGTGTGGATGTAAAAATCCAGTATATCCCCAGCCTGGAGACTAAGTTTCGCGTTTCTTCCTTCCTTCTTTCTTTCCTCACATTTGCAAGGAGTGAGGCGCTTTTATAGATTTCAACTTTTAAAAACCAAAATCCGTCGAAAACGATATGAAACTTGTGGAGTTTAGCCTTGCATACACCCTGTATTTTAAAAGAAGGAGTTGATTCATATAAATTTCCTGAGTCGTGTATATTTAGGATTTAAGTTTATATGCTCCTCACTATAGTATGGACTATTGATAAAGGAAAGAGATACAAGAAAGGAAATTAGTATCGACCAACTTAAATTACCTAAAAAAAAAGAGTGCCTATGCCCTATAGATTATGTGTATATTACCCAAAGTCATCAGGGGTGGTCGAGTTGGCGGAGTACAGTAAAGCCGACTCATGAATCATCATGAACCTAAATTTGGTGGTTACAAGGAAGTAAAATTCCTATTCATATGTGCAAAATTTTAACCCTACCACCTTCACCACAAAGTGTATAAAATAACGTCAAGCGCATCTATAGTGTCTTTCACTTTCAACCTTATTTCTGTGACACTTGCATTAGATTTGTGTGTCATATACTTATAGTTTTGAATTAAAGTAAATCCTTTCTGTTGTAGGCAGTTCAACTTTTGCATATAAATGTTAAATTTGGGATGCATTCTGAACATAATGATGATGAATTTATAATGCACCGTGTGAGAAAATCATCCCTGCATAATACAGAAATCCATGTTTTCTTGCAAACCTTATTTTTAAGTGATCATGAAAATCTTTTCTACGTCGTGGTTCGCGCTTTCACCTACTGATTTTTTCCATATATCGTGATTCGTCTCCATTCCTGATTCCTACTGACCTTAATTGAATCGTTCCCATTTCCTTTTCCACAATTTAGAATGGGTGTTGGTGGAGGGTATATGTTATGATGGTACACATAAATACTTACGTATATAAATATACAACTTATATAGCGTTATACATGAAATGGAGGTAAAAGTGGCAAGCATGCAAAGGCAAGAAACCCAAAGGGTTATTATTACATTACGTTACTTTTGTGTTATTACTACATGCACACAGCTCTGATTTACCTTGAAGACTCATTTCGCGTGCAAACTGGCAAACAAAAAGGAATATAGAGTCGGGAAAGGAAACCATTATCGGTAGCTTTAATGGTCGTACTGATGGTGTGGTCGTAACTTTGAAATAAGGAATACGTACATATTTTTTGAGGCGGTGTGCATTATACGGTGCGCTGTTTGTGTTGCTTGTTTGAATGAGGAAGATGGTAGAATGGGCCTAAAGACAATGCCATTATTGTTTTCATGTAGGTGTGTTCCACTACCATTACATATACAGGGAAGGTGTGTAAACTCAAGCTACTGGACAGGCAATGTGTATGTGAGAGCAAATATGCCCTGTGAAGCAATCATGATTAGAACTAGTTCGTAATACATTGTATATTTATAGCAGGGTACAAAGTATATTTGTTTTTCTACTTTCTCTTCTTCTTACCTATGCCCACTTTGGATTACCTCCAAATTGAATGGTTTTCCAGGAGAATGAGGTAAAACAAGAGTAAATGAGCCCATCTGAGTAAAGCCTTGGGTGATTAATTGGATGATGATCCGAGCCAATGATAAATTTTAGAATATTAGATATATATATCCTGCATGCTCTTTCTTTCTGAGTAACTGTATTTAATACGATGAAATTGCTGTTTTATAGTTTCGGGCTAATTGCTTTTGCTGGGTCAACAGCTTTAAAAACCTCGATATCAGCATCAGCGTGTTCCATTTTTAGACGCTGAAAGAGGTCCTACTAATAATGGGCTCGACTCTTTCGCCTTCCCTGCTTTCGTCCGATACCATTTTTCAGCAAGATTGATGATCGAAACTGTAGTCATTATGGAAGTATAGGAAATGTAGCGAAGCAAGTGCAATTCAAGGTAAACTCGAATGTAATCATGCGTACAGCGACTCCATCTTCGTTAGAAGTTTTTGGATTGTGCGTTATGCGTAATATTGTTTTCCCCCATTTCAGTTGATATGCATGGAGTCGAGAATAATATGCATAATTCATGCTTCCTTTTTCTTCCAAGAAGCCTACTGAGTAGGTGGATTCTTTTCTTCTCTGGCTGGAAACAAGATAGGGATTGCTAAACAAATTCACCGACTTCATACATTTTGGCTGTCTATGTACTTTGTTTTCACTGCGGAACATTAAACATTACCATAAAAATAGCTATGTACCTCACAAGTTGAACCTGCGATCAATAGTAATCTTGCACACTCAACATTAAAATGTATATTATATTATTATACGCGGAGCAAAAAACAAGACGTAGTTTCAGAGCAAGATAACAAAAACTCTTTTGAATTCACTGATATTAACATAACCCTCCTGAAATGCAATCTCCAAGTTCAATCCAACCTAATCGATTCAATTTCTGGTTACTATATAGTCTACTCTTGCCAGAAAACCAAAGCAGAAGTTTGTAAATTGAATCATACGCGTTTGATCATTATATATACTATGTACAATTGAATAGCTTTCAGTTCCGCTCACACATCATTGAAGATGACATTTAAATTTCGTATGCAGACTACTCTAAATAGAACATGGTTTTACATTTAGTATCCTCGTCCTCATCTCTTGTAGTTACGTAAGAGGAGAGCGAGTATAGCAATGTCAATGTTAATATTTTCCTGTTAAACATTTCTGACGGAAGAACAGGCCAAATGGGGTGGGATAGGACACTTTTCGTATATATCGCAATGGTTGGGTGCGGCCAATAAAACTTACAAATATTTACGTTTGTTTGGGAAGGAATGTATAACCGGGGTAATAATATACAAGGGTAAACACAACCTTTCCGGTACGACTGCACTAAATTCGAAACACGGAAACAAAAAAGATGAATGTGGTCTTGGCTGGCTGATTGAAAATATTGTACTCGTAATGCAAGTGAGTAACGACGCGTTCAGCCCATTTTTACAAAAAAGAATGTGAACCATGGGAAAGGTGAAATGACACATATAACACGTTGTTATTGCGCTTTTATGTATGTTTTATATTTTATATGAGCTATATTGTTAAAAATATAAAATTTACTGCTGCCTCTGCATTTAGATCTACAGATATAACCCTCTGCCTAGTAGTAGGCCTGCATCTGAATACAAGTGTGCATAACACACAATAGAGAAGTTAGCTTTCACCGTTCCCACATCTAAGGGTGCTCGTAGACATTTCACGTAAACAGATACTGAATATATAATAAAATATACATTCATCATTGTAAGCGCATAAACCAATGCATAATAAGAATGAACTTCAGATTTCATGAAATGTAATGTAACAAGCCTAATTTTATGACTATATGAGATGTCGTTCGTTCAAAGGCACTTATAACTATCTATTCAAGATTGATTTTGATATTCTCTGTTTTATATTATTTGCTAAAGAACTCATAGAAAGATTTGATAAATCTTGGGTTATTTTTAGCTAAATGTATTTATCGATTCTAGGTAGAATTCAAAAAACTGTTCAACACAACTGTGTTGTGTTAAAGATTACACCACAGCTATAAATCTGTGTATCATATGTACTATTAAAGTAATATGTGATAACTAAGAATGAGAAACTATCTATTAATAACTTTAGTTTATAAATTTACGTTCTCAAAAAGATAACTACACAAATATTTATATCGTCATTTTCTCTTCTCAATAAGAAAATGAAGCTGACTTGCATAATATGTGGAAAGTGAAAGTATGTTTGTGATTTGATTACAGTTACAGTAATTCAGACAGATGCAAATATAATTTATGCACATAATTGAGACTGTAGCTCTATGGCCAGTGTGGCTGGTTGATTGTATTGTATTGTATTGTATCCACTAGTATTAGATAGTACTCCTACCATACATATTACATATTATAATATCTGGTTCGTCAAGGAGAAAACTGCAAACAAATTAAACAGTGTGTGGCGTTTATGGGGTTTCGAGAAGACTTAAGGTACATCACACAAATGTACAGTGTACACAACCTGAACAGTTGCTGAATCAAATGATGTATATTTTGCTTTTCTCTCTTGCGCCTCTTAAAACATCTCATTTCTTTCCTAAGGAGCTAGGCATTTTCCTTTCACTAGGATTCAGTAATCACCACAGCTAAGCTGTAAAAGACAATGACCTTATAACATTCTTGTTATTCCAAAGCGTTCATTTGTACATTGTGGTTTCCCAGCACTCACCCACCAAATCAAACGCTGTAAGATTAATCAGCCCTGAAATCTAATCGCTGCAGCTTTTTTTGTAAAGGCAAGACAAAACACAGATAGCAGGAAGGAATGTGAAGACATGTGGCTGTTGTTAGTTGTTACTGCAGATGTAAATGTTATTGATTGCCACCAGCATCGTGTTAAGCTCTTAGTGTCCAGGACAGTCAAGAAATGACCAATCAGTAGACTTTGCCGTCCTATTTAGATTTACCACATTACGTACACAAAGCGTGTGACTTGACCAAATGTACCACGCCAGACTTCACCATATGGATGTTTGGCGTAACTTCTTTATCACTAATTCTGATCATGCAATTTGCCAAAAGCAGGAAGGGAAAGGGGCTAAAAATATCCTCACCACCACGTATCAAGGAACAAAACGTACACATAAATATTTCAGTGAGATAGATAATAATATACCTACCAGACCAGGGTATAAATGTCCACGTGGACCTCTGTAGGAGAAAACTGTGAATCTGGTCCGGTGAAATGCGGATATTTTTTTGTGCTCCTTGCTACATCCATACGTACAGTTCTCTGGCAAATGACTCTAATCCTTGAGGTAATTTTCGTGCTTTCACTAACAACTTTGTACTTTTTCTTTCTTTATTTTCACCTTGGCTTATGGTGATCAATGTCTTTTGAGGAAAAATGTTCCTCACTCTACCTTCCTTGAGTACACGCATTAAGCAGGAAGACAGTGTAATGGGCATCAAGCTGAGACGTACTACTAGTTCTCCAAGAAGTTGTGCGTAAACAAACTTTTTTTTGCTACTCGGGTGTTACACGCATTTCTCCGAAATATCTTTGTGACGGTGGGGTGGAGAAGGTCAACTCTTAAATATTTAGCTAGCATTTGTCCTCAGTAGTAGAAAACTAATGCATGGAATACAGGAAGGTCTGAGCCCGATTGGGGTAATGTGATAAAGCGACATCTATTTATGTTAACAGATTTGATGTTGAAGTTCATTTTGAAGGTGATATCGGGAATATTGAAAGAGCCTTTTCTCCAAATGCTAGATGTTAATATGTCAATATAGCTGCACATATTTGGCTAATTTGTATCCAAATTTAAAAGGTTGTCCTACAAAACCTTCTACTAATTTTTCCAACCTTTTTTTGCATAAAGAATGGAACCCTGCTGTTTGTTTTGCTAAAAATACTCGCGAGTTATCGGCCTTCAGCCGTCATTTAAGCACACATGCATTTCTGTTTGTTGGGCGAGGTGGGTGTGGATGTTTTCTCCGGGAGAGAACTCCTAGAAATTTAGATAAGCCTCCCTTCCACGAAAAATACCCGACATGCAGATATAGTTTTTGCAATTACATCAAGCAATAAAATATATTTTTCATGTAATATAATGCCATTAAGGATTTATATGTGCAAATCCAACTGAGTGCAAAAACCCATCACATCAATACTTATGTTTTCGCTAATGGTGGGGGTGGGAAAGGAAAACGTCAACTTCTTCCGGTCCAATTTCATGAAAAATCTTCGTTTTTTCACCCAAAAAGCTCAAAAGGAAAATTGGGTTAAGGCTGACGAAAGAAAGTGTGCAAAGTCTATATACCCAAAGTTCATGTTGTATTTATGAAATTAGTTTTGAGTGGAAAATCTGTCAGAATAAGAATAGCACGTATACAATCCATTCAGCCACTTACTTATGTATGTATATAGGCTATAAAGGGAAGAAGCAGGTAGCTCGTAACATCACTCTTCCATATCAATTTAGATTTTGATACCTATATGCCTTTATGTACCGCTCTTTTTCGGTTTGCTTGCTGTGTTGGAGAAGGTCGAATTTATTGATGTAACAAAAACACGAGAAACTGGTGCATTCACATGGAGCATTACTGCACGATATCAAAAAAAGGAATTGTTATTGTACAACATACTTTTTATCAGAGGAAGAACGAGGTCCCAAAATTAAATACCTTATGCTCAAAACACAACACAAAATGTTGGGAAATCTTGTTGTGTGTGTACGTACATTCTTAAATTGTATTCTTCTCAAATTTCACCTTTCCATACAACATGGCCGAGTCATAAACACGCTTCATTTATACGTAATAATGACAAGTTTTGAGGAATTTTTAGGAAGGGAAACGAGCATGTTTTTGTGATTATAGTCAGTTTTCTATTTCCCAAAAGTATCTTACACACTGTTTAATACAAAACTAGGTGAATTTTTTTATGGAAAGTTAAGGTCTTTTTAGTAAATAATGGGAGGTGGTGAAAGAATCAGTTTGGTCAAGTGTAGCAAAGAATTTTTTTATGTGCTACACAACTAAAACTCTTTCTTTTCATGAAAACGAGTAGAAAAGGAAAGAGAGGAAGTTGCAATGAGAGTGTTTTTCTCCTTGCTGCTCCAGCATTCATGGCAGTTTTATATTACCCATGTATATTTAACAAAGGGGCACATTACACGCATTCCCTAGCTGCTCCTTCCATCTTCTTCATTGGCTTTTAAGATTGGATGAAAAAGAAGCATCAATTGCAACGCAACACAGAGGTCATACACTCATGCTCGCACACATACGGTAAGAATATGTACAGTACAGTAGTCAAAGAAGATTGAAGGATCTACTACAACACATTATATACACGTTTTGCTCATGTGTTTAATATGATGTTATGGACATGTATGATGGTGTACTGCCCTCGCCTATGCATAAAGAAAGGTCTGGATATTTGTTCTTGTAAAGTGTTTGAGTTTTTAAGGGTAATGATATCAAAGGGCAAAAAAGGGGAAAATTCAGTGCAGCAGCAGAGACCAGCATGAATATGGCCTTGCGTTAGATACATGAAAGCATAGCCCTTCTTCTTTCTCTTTTCATTCCCGTTATTTGAGACTTGACTGGACTTGGGGAGTCATAAGAGGAATATTGTCAGCAGATAACGTGGCCATTCAAGTCAGATTGTATTTTGATAACTTGCAGAAAAAAACCTGGAAAGCGTACATTTGTTCATTTTGCTACGTTAAAAATACCCATTTCACATTCCATATTCCAAGAATGTAAGAATTACGAATGTACATAGTGTATAATATAAAAAAACACATTGTACATGCCATCCTTAGAACAACTTTACAGTCGTGGGATATGGTATATGAGTATAGAAAGCAGAGTAACTATTGCTTTCGACGAGAGCAAGGATATTTTTCGGTTATAATATTAGAGGCAAAGCAAGAGAAAAGAGGAAAAAGTAAAAATAAGGAAGAAATCTTGAGCATTCCGGGTAATTTTCCTTTCCTCAGTGAAGCGAAACGATTTTCATGTGTTAGGAAAGTGCCTTTCTACTCTAGACGATCTAAATTGTTCAAAAAGGTTTTTCTTCCTTTCTCACTCTTTCCTTGGTTGGTTGGTACATACATTTCCCCATTATGAAAGGGGAACCTACATAGGTATATATGGAATTGGGTTAAACTATTTTAACAAACCAAAAAGATATCTTTCAAGCTGGTCCCAAGCACTATTCCACGTAAAAGGCTCATTCACTTGTGAAATCTCCGCAATGTGTGTGCGGAGGTTGAAAAAGTTGAAGTGACCAACCATATCTATAGTATCCAATTTTTTTTCACATTCAGAAGGGAGGGGAGGATTGTATATGATTTTTAATAAAAATACACGAAATCTTATATTATTTCATCCAATTCGGACTGGATTCTCCTCATCTCCTCCCAATTGCTAAGATGTGAGATTGTACGAATGTACATACATTCAAGCACGCACTTCAACAAAGAACACGTCGTGTATCAATGATAAAGTTGAGTGACTTCCCCATGATGATGATCCTCGGTTGGATTTTTATTTAATTTTAAGTCTAAAAAAGTAGTGGATAATGTTCTGTCCAAGCTGCGCTGATGTACTTTCACTTGAGTTATGGGTGAAAATAAAACCTACTCGTTTTCAGGTTATATATACAGGGGCAAAGTACAGACGCGTATGTTTCAACGTTGGCGATATGATAATCTTGTATTTTGTGTTTCGTTATTATTTTGCGCAGAAACTCCATTATGGCTCTTACTTCACATCGCGCCTATCAAAAACGAGCGGGATGTGGTTGTGCTCTTCCTTCTCACTTTTCGCGACATTACTGCTCTCAAACAACCCATCGAGGCAGAGGACTCAAAGGGGACGAGTACGCTTTACAGTAAGTTCAAATGAAATAAGAAACTTTCCTAATGCAGTTTCAACAGTCTGCTTATAATGTCATAAGCACATAATGATTATGCTGGAATGCGCCAGTAAACTTTTCTCACAGAGAGTAAACTCATTCTCGTCAAAAGAGTATCGACTTTAAATGAATTTTTACAAACCGTAAAATTTTGCTGAAAACAAGAGTTTGACTTGTGTGAAATGATTTGATGTAACTTAATCTCCTTGTTTTCGTCATACAGGTCTCAGCAAATTCGCAAAACTGGCTCGATCTGTCACCCGCAGTCGTTCAGTCCTTGCTTCTCAATTTTCATCGCATATCCCCGTAGTAAAGGAGACTTCCAAGCAGTCCAATCTTGCTCATGTATGTTAATGTTATCTTGTTGGTGGTGAAAGTAAATTAACTATTTATACCGCTGATCTTTCTTTTTTAACTGGATAGAAAATTACTAATTAAATATTATAGTGTAACAAGAATGAAAATTAGTAATTTTTGTATTTTCGCATACATTCAACATTTACAATGAAAATTCTAATGGTGTTTGGTTTGTGTCTTCAATTTTCTCTGGTTCTTGGACAAAATGACATGGACACCAGATGATGAGCCTGAATGCCGATGTCTTGCCGCAGTACCGTCAAGAAGCACCAAAAACTCCTCCGCATATACTTCTCCATTATTGTGCCTTCAAGGCGATATGGGATTGGGTAATTCTCTGCCTGACTTTCTACACAGCTATAATGGTGCCCTACAACGTTGCCTTTAAGAACAAGACATCAGAGGATGTGAGTCTCCTCGTCGTCGACTCCATTGTGGATGTCATCTTTTTCATTGATATAGTTCTCAATTTTCATACTACTTTTGTGGGACCTGGTGGTGAGGTTGTCTCCGAACCCAAAGTTATCCGCATGAATTATTTTAAGTCTTGGTTCCTCATTGATCTCCTCTCTTGCCTTCCTTACGACGTGTTCAACGCATTCGACCATGATGAAGACGTGAGTTCACTTTCTTTCACTCTTTGCTACTACTTTTGAAGCACAATGCATAATGCTTATATGTAAGTTCTAGCCACTAATGCTCAGCTTTGCGTGTAGCTTATTCTTTTTTTATACTCCGTTCTACTCGACTTTTTTTTACAATCTTCTTTGCTTGTTCGCTTCACTACTAATTATTTATGGTGTGCTTGGCGCATTTAACCCGCCACCACGTGTATAGTATATCGACTTCAGATAATATAAGTAGGTGCGTACATACATCGATTCATTACACAGACTCATTTTGTAGGTTGCCTTCAAGATAATTCATATGACAATTTCTGTATGAATGGACTCACTTCTCCATTTCACATTTTAGCAGTTTTTATTCATGTTTTTAACGAGCATGAATATTCACACTTCAAAAAAGGACGTTATATTATGTTGGTACAAAATGCTTATATAACAATTGAACTCAAATATGGATAAAGAATCAATGAGCCGCTTTTATACGATGAGACCAACTACTGGTGTACACAAGGATTCACAATTCAATTGTGGTCGCATGAGCTCTTTAGTATTCATTGCTTTCTCCAACACCACTACAGACTCTGGTTTCAGGCTCAAATCTCGTCGAGGGCTTTTCATATACATACACAAATGATATCAACATTTCCTGGTGTTATTACCACTTTAATTCCACTTGTGAGGAAAAATAAACTTGCAAACAATTCTGTTTCCTCCTCTTCTTTCTTTTTCATTAAGCTTCTTAAAAGAGTTTTTCCGAGATGCATATCGCATCTCTCTTAATTTCATGAGGAAAATTTCCAAATAATAAAAATCCAATTGGCCTGATTCTTTCTCTATTTCCTCCTACTCGTGCTTCCCTGGAATGGAGCACAGTACAATGTCCTGTATATATTATAGGAAACGTAACTTTGCTCATGGCTTTTGGCTCATTCACTCTCTCCTTTCTTTCTTCTTTCTCTTTCGCTTTCCTTCTCTCAGCAAGTATTTTCTCTTTCTCTCACTCGTTCCCAGGAGAGTCCTCTTTCCATTAACCTAACTTAACACATTAAAGCATTGAATGAATAAAACTGGGTGAAAAGGAAGTTGCTCCGTAAGAAGTTATTAAGACTCCATCCGGGATCCCGAAAAAGAAGTCTTGTGTACTTATGTATATGTTACGTTACGATTTAGGTATACACTTTTAGTTGGGAAAGTTAACTTAATAGCATTCTTAGTAATCATGTGTAATACTTGATACGGCATCGCATTAGCCATCGTATATTCCGAGAGGTGACCGTCTTAATGTCTTTACTGCGATATAACAGTCCAGTTCAAAATCACTCAGTATTTTACGAGAGACTCTTTCGAAGACGAAAAAAGAAGAAAGAATTGCTGTGTAAGCTAAGTATGTTAGAATGAAAAGTTGTGTTTGGGAAGATAAAAATACCTTTTTTTCTCCCGTCGTCCTCTTCCTCCTTTCACATTATATAAGTATGAAAGTCCTTTTTCCTCTCTTCATTGGCAAGGACTCTGCTAGATGAATTGGAGTTTACGACCTTTTTTCTTTTCTACCGCTTTCTACATTATTATAACACGTACAATGTATACTCCATTCTAAACGTATTGATGCTTAATAGCCTGATACATAGATATGTTTACAGAGAAACTGTCTGGTTCCTTCTTAGCTCCCTTTCTCACACTTTTGTCTGGCTTCGTAGAGAATCAGTCCTTCTATAATTTTTGCCCTTAATCTTGTATCTATACTACGAGCAGCTCAAACCTGCATCTGTACAAACTCATTTCCTTTTGTGAACGAACAGATAAAGCTTGAAGATCGTGTATTACATAGTTTGTAAGCACAAAGAAAGAAAGAAAAAAGTCGAACTAGGGCAACTTGATCAGGGAAAAAGATCTGTTTCATTAATTTACTCCCATGCGGCTGCATTCAAGACTCCTGAACATCTTCCACTTCTTTTCAAGTTCATACAAACAAAGAAATCCATATAAATTATTGTACAAATACGTGTTTAGAGACTAACTATATCTAAATCAGAGAAACATCTACAATGTGTTAGTTTGTATGACTTGTGAATTAAGCAATTGATACATTAGTCTGACTGAGCACTCAATCTTGGAATAAAACAAGAGTTCTTATGTTGTTAATTTGTCGCTCTATGCACCCAATTTGATAATGCGTAAGGAGACCTTAATTGCATTGGGACATTTGGAGACTTTACAAGTTTGTCTTAATATTGTCAAATAAAGTGGATTGATGAGGAGTTTCTATCAATATATCTCTCGGTCGGAACTTTACATCAGCTTCTCAAGTTTCTTGCTGCTTGCTATACATTAAAAGACATCCGTTTTGGGATATGGCTGCCATGAAGCTTTCTGACTAAAGCTCCGGCATTTTTATGTCTGGCTGGCTGCATAATGAGGAAAAGTAAATGAAAGGGAGTATGATGGGATCCGGGACTTTTATGGAAATTTTGGCTTCCATCTATGTAAATGTTATTTCTATGAAAGTCAAGATAGGCAAAGTACCTAGAGAGGCACTGAGGGTATTTTCCCACAGACGGTTTTATATCTCCAGATGAATCAGTAGATATATATTAGGCTTATTTTTCAAAGCGATGGCTAATGCGTATGTGAAAAGGACGAGCAAGAAAAACATCTTCCTCCTCGTATGTAATATGATACTTCATATTATACGATCCCGATAAAGCCGTTATGTATAATAGTTATTGACGAAGACGGCTATAGAGAAACATGATGGAATGGGAAATGCCACCGGCATTTTATAGCACTTATATCCATAACATGGTCACAACAGCTCAGTCTTCTTCTGTTTGGCATTGTCATCTCTAAACCTTTTTTTCGAAATATTGGGCCATTACCCCACGAATAGGTGTGTAAAAAAACGCACCGCACAAAAAAGGCAGAAAAAACTTGAGTTCCTTTTGCCGTTCGCGTCTCTCTGTCTCTTTCACTTGGTTGCTCTTGGTCTCCATCAGAGAACGTTATGATTTTTATGTTTGGGTAGGACTAGATAAGATCTAATGCAATAAGAGGAATATCCGTAATATGACTTCCACTTACATCAAGAGTGATATGTGTATTTATTGCTCCGTCTACGGCATAAACAAGCTCCCAAGAGAGCTCTTCCAATGGCCCATTTTCACTGAATGAGCAAAACAATATGCTCCATCTCTCTTTTGGGCTCTGACAATCAGTTTACTTTCACTATACATAAAAATCATATATTCGCAACCTTCATAAAATGCATTTACTCTCTTCTGCTGATACACCACATACACATGGGCTTTGTGCTTGGTATACTGACAAGGCCTGGTGGAACGTAATACTGCTGGTAAATCATTTCCTTTATGAATATTCGTCTTTGACATTGACGTTTATTATTTTGTGAAAACGGATATCCCATTTCATATCTTTTTGTTCTTGTATTGTTACAAAAGTTCACTTTCTGATCGTATACATATCATTCATTCTAAATGTCCATTAGCTACCTCTTAACGCATGACAATTTTTTTATTCTTCCTTTTGACGCAAGTGACATTAGAGGTAAAGTATCATTATTTATTTTTGAAGAATTATTGTAAACGTATAAACTCATGCACAAAAATACGGAGAGGGAGAGCTAATCAATAAACAAGAATGTTTTATAAACATCCAAATGCGTATAAATGTATCCCCTTTACAGAAAAAGTTTTCCTGTTTAAAAAAGATGGTAGTCAGTGGAACGAGGGAATATGATACTGCATGCATGGTGTACTATAATAAGAAACACGAAAGAAAGAAACTGTTCATTTTTCATTTGGAGAAAGCAGCTCTTTCTCCAAAATGGTATCACATACATATATCTCCCTAATGTGTATTGGAGTATACAATACAATTGGTTATACAATACGACGAGTAGCTATCTGTATGCTACCTAAAAATCATCAAAATCGTCTTTCCTTACCAATATGATTGTTGGAGCTACAGAAGAGAGCCCCACTTTCTTTGTGACTATAAGTAATGCATTCGTTGAAATTGTACAAAGAATATATTATATTATAGTTGCCTTTCCCTGTTAGAGCTGGACAATGATTTCATCCTATACAATAAATGTATCAACTATCAAGCTATCAAAGGTATATATACAGCATGAAAATAAGTTGCATTGACTGCCTATAAAATGACTGGAGATTGTATATGGATGTAAAAGATTCGTTCCCAAGTAGGTAGAGTATCTTTCTCCGGCCAAAAAAGCATTCTGGCCATAACGTGCTCTGACGGCGGCGGAATAACTTGTGTATGGTTATCAGTACTCAAAGCACGACACTTAGGGCTGCTCAACTCAACTCAAGTTCCATGCTTTCTGACTTTCCCCATTCCGACAGAGCCCTTTATATGTGCTGTGCTTGTCTTTGGAGATGCTTTTTTGCCCTCGTTCTAGTGAAAAGTGGGATGATGATGCCAGATGCTATACCCCTGCTGTTATTCTTCGTATTTTATGTTATATACATACATCTTCTCAACGATTCCTATACTATATATAGGGTTTATTGTACCAAAACTTTTATTTCGGAGATTGCTTTATAGTATTTACATTGCAATTTTTCTCGTCTACATTACAAATTTAAACGCATGCATCTGTTTTTCTTTTAAAAATACGCGTTTAATATGCCTGGTTAAAGATCATACAGTATCAACCAACACTCCATGTTATTTTCAATCTATATATAAAAAAAAAGTGGAGTGCCAACCTGGCTGTTGTTAAAACTTTATATTCTATACGTGAATACTTGGGTAAATATAGGAGGATGTTAGGGAATTAGAGATACATACATAACAGAGATTGAAGGTTGACCAAAACAAATCTACTTGGTCCGTGATCTCAATTTGTTCATGCTTCACTTCACTTGAATTGTCCGAGTCAGAAGCATATTACTTCCCATTCTTTTATTTTTCATGTATGCCTTTTGAAACTAATGGCTCCATTTGTCGCATTATTTTTGTATCCAATTTATTCTAAATGAGTAACAAGACTGAAAATGCCATGTTGAATGTAAATGCACACATAAAAAATGTGTACGGAACATATTATAACATTTCTGTTATTTTCATTTCATTATGGGTTTTGCGGTTGAATTTTATCTTGCTACTATTCCAATAACTTATAGTAGATATTGTAATACATACGAAACAACATATACACTGTTGAATACAACATTTTACGTTCATGTCTAGTTACTTAAATGTATACAATGTATTGTTCTTCTAGTTCTACTATACTATATATATTTTATTTCGCTTTCTTTATTTCTTTATTTATTATTATAATATGCATTTTAGAGCTGTTGCTTCAAGTTATGCACCAGAACAAGGAAAACCATGAAATGATTGAAAATGTTGTAACCTTTGTTTGTCTTTTTCTTTTCTTCTTCAACAGGGGATCGGAAGCCTTTTTAGTGCATTGAAAGTGGTCCGGTTACTTCGTCTAGGGAGAGTTGTGCGAAAGTTAGATAGATACTTGGAGTATGGTGCAGCTATGTTGATATTATTACTGTGCTTTTATATGTTAGTGGCCCATTGGTTGGCGTGTATATGGTATTCAATCGGAAGATCAGATACAGACAATGGAATGCAGTATAGTTGGTTGTGGAAGTTAGCTAATGTGACTCAAAGCCCTTATATTGTGTTAAATTCTCCTGAGGGAGGTCCTACGGAACTTATACAGGGCCCCTCGAAAAAGACTATGTATGTGACTGCCCTTTATTTTACTATGACGTGTATGACATCAGTTGGTTTTGGTAACGTTGCTGCTGAAACTGACAACGAGAAGATTTTTACTATCTGCATGATGATCATCGCAGGTAAGGTTCCATTAATTTTTTATTATAATCTCTATAATAGAAATGATAGAGTACACAGAATATAAATTCACGTGCCGAAATGAATGTATAAATATCGTGTGAAAGATGCAATTCAAAGTTTGGAAGTACCACAAATTGTCTGAGTACAATACATACGGCTAATGCTAGTATATAAAGTATTCACAGACAGTGAAAGTTTGGTATGGTTTGGTTGGAGCTCGTCAGTATATGGAAAGGAACCACAGGATTAAATAGTGACTATTGTGAGTGCATAAGAAAAAGAAGGCAGCGTATCAACAGAGACAACGAGGAGAACGTAATTCTGGAGAATTATTTCAAAACGGACAATGCTCACCAGCAAACAAAGCAGCTATTCCTGTTTAATCACGCATTTGTAAAAAGTGAGAAAGCTGTCTATAGTTTCCAGAGATAATAGATTATTGTCTACAACTCTACATTCTGAGAAACTCCACATTATTACGTTATATAATGTTAATGCATGCATTGTTTCTTTGTAAATGGCAGTCCCACAAATCTTTTCATTTCTACATCTACTAAACCAACAAGCCAAAAGAGATCTGTGATGAGAGCAGAGAGAATTATTATCTTTTCTACAAATCAGAGCAAGAAATTGTGAAAACTATTCACATTAAAACACAACTAATCTTTTCCTGCTTCCTACACACTCCTTTCTATACCAATGTGATTCCAACTTTCATATTGTGATCAACAACAGAGTATACTATAACTTGGTAAAGTGGAGGCACACATGTTACTTTGTATATTACTTACTACTACCAACCAGCATTTCGACATGCCTATGCGTTTGGAAGACAAAAGGCAACAGTGCTGCACTGAGACGACAACCATAAGACAAAATTACAGCAACAGACCAAGAATGCTTTTTCCTCACACAAGTCTGTCTGCCGAACATCAATGGTGAATGGTGGAGAAAGCGTGGATAGCATGCATACACATCTTATTCACGTTTTCATTCTCTCAGTTTGCTTTCTCGTGTAGTACCCCAGCGCTGTCGGTCGCATCGGATGACTCCATCGTATCCATTTAAAATGAGAAGGCAGCTCAACGCAACTAAATTAGGCAGGAAAGCATCCAGCATGATCACGGTAGTCAGCTACTCGAAGTTGTTGATGCAGACGTAGCAAACCTAGAAGGAGCGCTCCAGGGGCTACCAGCAACTATTATGTAACATGAGAAATAGTCTTCTCGAAGGTTTTCATATTACATACATACAGGATCAGTTTTATTTAGCTCAATGCTTATACCAAAAGTAAAAGCAACAGGAACCATTCTGTGTGAAACTCTTGGAATTAATTGTCGGATTTATTGTAGCTGCAAGCTTATTTATGGCAACTTGAACAAAACACCGTTCGTTTCTTTTGTAGCAACATGCTTTTACATGTAATAAATGATGTGTATACATCTATACATACATACATCTTTTTAGATAGAGTGGATCGTTAGGTGTTATGATTTGGACGCACATGCATACACGTTAGTGAAAGTATATGAGCCCACTGTCCAAAACTTTAGAATGTGAGGCTACAAAATAGGTAGGTATTTGATATGAAAACTCGTTTTCCCTCTAGTTTCACCAACATTACCCTAATATATATATTAACCTTTATGAAAGATTAAATTCTACTACACAACATAGTAGTTGGTATGAGGGAGACCACAATTTACCAATGACAAAGTACTAAACTTTCAAAACAACATGACTATAATTTCAGTTTGATGAGAAAATAAAAAGAGCGACATTGTTAGACTTCGAAAACGGTGTAAACTGGGATTAAATGCTTAAATCCTCTACGACGATATAAACTTGTATCAGAAAGAAAAACTTAACTGACTGACTAAACTAATCCCTATACTAGACTAGAAGAGGAGACTCACTCCAAATGCAATTAAGAAGTGACAATATTTTTTGTTTAGTACGGTAAATAATATAAAGAAGAATCGCCAAGACTTTATTTTTCTCTCGTTACGTATCAAAAAACATACCGATAGTATAACAATGGTAAGTATGATTTACGCTACGAGAGCAGAAGCAGTGCTTGACTCGTACTTCCAGGTGGGAGGAAGAGTTCGCTTTGTCTTATAATAGCGGGCCAATCGATGAATACGGGACTCAACCAAAATCAGGCGGAACTTGGAGTCCTTGTCTTTCCTAATGATTTTAAATTAAAGAAAAGCGATGAGCATAAAATGAAACCAGCTTCAAAGTGCTAAAGGGGACGAGAAGTTTGCAAAACTGAGTTTTAATTAACCTGTTTCTCTCCAAGTGTTTCCGGATGGATACAGCCTTCTTAATGAGAAAGTAAAGATCCTCCGGAATGTCAGGTGCTAGACCTTTGGCTTTCAAAATTCTAAGAATTTTGGAGCCAGTAACGAAGCGAACTTGAGCGACACCATGAGAGTCCCTTAAAATACCACCTACAAAATACAAAGATCAATGAGATACACATTTACATGCGAACACGAACCAATGCTATAAAAGTGCTAAAAACATTTCTTACCGATCTTGGATGGCATATAACCCTTCTTAGCAAGCAGAAAAATCTGATCTTTGATATCATCTGGAGTTGATTTTAACCAAGTTGGAACTCCACGACGGTATGGAAGAGCTGACTGGGATATACCCTTCCTACAAATTAATCAAGCAAAAAAACCATTAAAAATAAAAGATAAAGAATTATCACAATTGTAGTACTGCAGGACTTAATAATCCCTATCCTAAATCCTAATTATGCATTTCTCCGTCACGTATTATTTCTATTTTTGAAACTACACAGATTCGTTCTTATTTAACATTTATCTAATTCATTTTGTATTCTAAACCAGGGGCCGGTACAAATACATTTATACTAATGATATTTCCACTCACAACCTGTTGACCTGCAACTACCAACAAAGTTTAATTTGTAAAATGAAACAAACGTAACCATCTCTTAATTGATCTTAACTTTTCAATCAGTTTTAACTACTTCGATCCGACCGAGCCCATTCTTTGAAATTTATTTCAACATAAAAACAACTTTCTGATGACAGAAATATCCCTTTCAAACATCTTTCAAAACTGTAGTTTACAGTAAACACATCAATTCTAACCATTAAAACCTACTATCAATTAAAATCCCATTCCATTTCAATTCATCTTCCATCACTATCCTCATCACCTCCCCAAAATCTTACTGGACACAACTGTCCCAAATATTAGTATCAAAACTCCTCCACAAATAACTTACCCAGGAGCGTGCATACGACCCATCTTGCTCGAGTGTTCTGAAACTCCTCCAAACTGAACAAAACTAACAAACTTTTATTGAATTACTGCTCAAAATAGTAGCGCACCAACTGTTGAAAAAATTACGACGGCTGGTAGCACATTCCCATATCCGACAATGTGTGTGTAGATAGCCCTCTCCATGTGTTTAGAGAAATGCTTTCTGATGCGGCTGCCTGTACAAACCACTCCGCCGCTGGGATAACACTTGTGAGTTGGGGGGCAGCCTGCGACAAGCTGAGTGCACGCAAAACAGGCAGTAGAACATGTTGCCGGTATGCTGTGGTAGCGTGTGTGTGCCCAACCAAACCAAAAAACGCATTTTTCATTTTCATGCAACCAGTTCGGAAATGAGATTTGACAAAGTTGAATTGAAACCTGGTTTTTTTTGCGGAGTTGCGTTTCGAAATGATGTTTACTGAAATGAATTTTGTTTGCTAACTCTGTTTCTTTCAGCTCTACTCTACGCTACAATTTTTGGTCATGTGACAACAATCATTCAGCAGATGACGTCAGCCACGGCCAAATATCATGATATGCTGAATAGTGTGAGAGAATTTATGAAATTACATGAAGTACCGAAGGCGCTTTCCGAACGGGTGATGGATTACGTTGTATCTACTTGGGCGATGACACGTGGAATCGACTCGATGAAGGCAAGTTCATTTTATAATTACATTTTTATGACCATTTTTTATATAGGATGACAAGAAGTGGATTTCATGATAGTTGTAGTAGAATGTCACCACGTTAGATCAGTCACACACTCAAATAGCGAAGGGCGAGTTGGATGAGATGAAGAGCATGAAGATGTTGTGTAACGTTGAAAGTTCGGAGAGGAAAGTATAAGTTGTGCAACTGACTGAGACTGAACTGTTAATTAAACTAGAACTAGATGTTTAGAGTAATATATATATGGTTTATTTATCAGTTTGAGTTTAGGCAGTACATGTACATAATTTGCTTTTAAATCCATTTTTGTCGAACTGCAAATTACGATTATGACTAGTATTAGTAGTAGAGGAAGTTAGGTGAAGGAGGAGGTGCTGGTACGTTATGTATGGTGGCAGTTCTAATATGTCACGGTTGGATTCGATCAAAGTATTTCATTTTCATGCCTGATGTGGGAAATATGATGAAAAACTGGATTTCAGGAGGTTGTTGGGTGTGCATGAGCTTACCTTCCGTGTGGGGAGGTACTAATACTCCACACCTCCACCCAATAACCTGCATTTTATATTGGCAATATAATGTAACCTATATATTATATTCTCCTGTTCGTTCCATTGACACTATATCATGATCAGTCTCATGCATCCGTTCCACACTTGAGTGACTCCAGTTTTTATTACATAACCACCTAGTATGACGGGGACCTACCCATTTCCAGGGACCACATTGGTGGTAATAGTTAAGAAGATTGTCAAACATTAAGCTTTCCTCAGTGGTATCTTGAGGATTGGATTTCTTTATGGGCCACATTGCAAACCCTGGAGCAGGGAGGGATATATTTTTTCATAAAATCCGTAATATGGCTTTTCTTCGTTAGCTCATATATTCTCCAAAGACTGGAGATGCGACCAGTGGTGCCAATAACTGTGAGAGAGGTGAAGAGGACTATGAGAGTGCGAATGGCGTTTGTGTGCTGTCGTGTTGAAGTTTGTTTCTGCACTGGTGTGAATATCATCTAAACCTAAGCCACATCAGACATCAGATCAGTAAAGAAAAGCAAACGGATGGCAGTGAGAAGCACAGCGTGAAGGAGAGAAGTGGAGGAAATGCATAAACACTTGAGAAATGTTCAACTAGGGCTAGCCGTAACAACCTTTTGGAGTGGCACAAGAGCGAAAAGTATACTTTTCTCTCCTTCCGCTTTCCATCTTTCTTCCACTTTATCCCAACTTCCTTTTTCCTTTCTTTTGGAATAATAATAATAATAATAAGCAAGTGCGGATGGATTCATAGATCCATCCATCCCATCAATCTAACTCGTGCCAGACTGTTGCCTGCAAACAGAACTACTTGTATTCATACTATGAATTTCAAAGGGTTTCTACATCAAACTGTATTTCTACTCGTTATCTTTACACAATCACCCACACACACACACTTTCTCTCCCTTCGTTTCTCTCTCGTTTCACAGATCGGGATCTAGGATCGTGACTTTTCCTTCAGGGCTTAGGCTTTACAAGCTGAACACGTTATGTGTGTTTCTATGAACGGAGGGAAATAAAGGGAATAAGGGACAAAAAGCATTACGTTGCAGAGACGCAGGCCATTGTATTTACGAAGCTAGTCACCGTCACCAGTCTAAACTTTCCCATCCTTTCGATTATATTGTACATTGTGTAGGATTTCTTGGATGATTTTCGACAGAATAGGTTACCCCATCCATCCCCTAATGTATTGCGTATATTATACATAGAACTAGTCGAAGTAATAAGAGAACAAGTATATAGCATAGAAAAGGAAGAGTGGAAGGATGTAAGATGTTACAAAAACAGCTACAACAAACATCCAACTATCAAAACCGTATTTACCACTTTGTCGAGCTCTTTTCTTTTCCTTAGCAAACATATTTTGGGATTGGGACAACATGGTTCATTCAATGTATTTATTTCCTGAAGCTACACATTCACACATTCGAGCATTTTCCCATGTAACATAACTAAAAAAGGAAATATAAGGCACATTTACTTTTCTCCTTTGCTTCCGTAGTTTATGTAACTACAACAGCATTACACAAGTTAGCCTTAGCAGTTGTTTGAACTGCAATGGTCGCATCTTTACCCGTTCGTTCTGTAGGTTTGCTTTCTTCAGCTGCACTCTTTTTGGACTTGGATAATATTCAACCTCGAGTGAGTATAATGCGAAATGGGGAGGGCCAGATGTGGATTTTGCTTGCTTTCCCGCATTCAGCTTTCTTTTCTTTACTCAGTCATCTGCAAATCATTTGAGCTTCTGGAGTCAGTATATTGCTACTAGCTGACTAGCATTGACTACTGACTTTTAGGTACACTGTAGTTAAAATATTTAAGAGTGGTTTATTGAAAGTCCTCATACATTTTAGTTTGGATTTATAATATTCGAAATGCGATTGGTCACAAAAAGAATTTTTACCTCTACGATAATAATTGATTCAATGTATAACTTGCTTTTCACTGCTGGTGAATTTAAAATTACTTGGCATAATCTCAAGTTTTGTAGAATCTTTAAACATTATGTAAGAAGTACTTGGTAGATACAAAATAATTAACATTTGCACATGCTAATTTAGAATGGAGAGCTGTGGTTCTTGTGTTTACTGGCTAACGAAAGAAAGTAGTTTTAAAACTGATTGCGAACTCTCTCTCTTGCGGATGATTGGTCGAGTACTTTCTATAAATAAGTAGGCTAAGCAATGATAATATGGGAATGGTTAAACCAAATCACAATTAAAATTAATCGAAACCGGCATTTCATCATGTACGGGCATTGTGGATTCTGAATTATATCATATCAAGGAGCTTTCACATTCACTTTTACTATATATCTTAGTGTGCCCATGAAAGAGTACTATACTATTCTTGCTTAGTCGGCATTCCTTCCTTTTTCTCGTTTTTCCTTGTACCCATTGTGAACCTAATGCATATTGACATTTGCAAATGGACACCATTTATTTTGTGCAAAGCATCAAGAAACGCTTTTTTGTAATAATATTATACATAAAATGTTCATACATCTTTCTATATTACATTCACGTTTATAAAGGGTAAAAATGATTTAACTAGCTTGACATTGCATGTAAATGTGAATGCATGTTATGTTATATGGGCCAAAACGCAAACAAAATGGAAGGATGGGCAGGCAGGCAGGTGGTATGATCATATGATAATGTTTGAACGCATTAATATAACTCACGTTTAGTCAGATCCGGTTGTCTATTTTATTCTATTAATAGACACAACATGAAGATAACATGGTGCAGTATATAGTATTAGGCAGGGATTTTGTATAATATACTTTATTGTGCAAGAATTCCTGGCTGACATAAAAAGGACATACATTCAACATTATTTGATTTTTCAGAGCATTTTATGCTACTATGCAATACAAAGGATGGTAAGTATGAACCCTTTTAAGGCACAAAAGAACTTTGCATACAAGAACTAGAATTTTATTACTATTACTATGATAGTGCATATAATATCAAGATGGTGGAAAGAAATACATCCTGCATGCCACATGTCAGAATGCCTTTTATGTGATGAAATAGAATCAACTGAACACAAAACCTTATACAGACTAGCTGTAAGTTACAGCATCTAACTTCATACATTTATATATCTCGGGATGTTTTAACGAGGATTACCTCCCACGTCATATTTTTTTGGCATACTTATTGTTAGCAAACATAAATAGTTTAGCATGTGAAAGTAAAGAAAGACTGTGCCGTCGTCCGTGGTTGAAAAGAAGGAAGTTATAGGGCAGAGCATACTATTTATTGTGTGTATGTGAATGGTTTACTTTGAATATTCTTTTATGCATTACTCGATGCTGCTGATCTATAAATATGTATTTACAGTTTCATTGTCCTTTCATTGTTTGGTATATGTGATCATGTGGGGAAAGTGCAATCTTATAGGCAGTCCTCCTCGCATTCTTTAGTTATATTGAAAACGGATAGGAAGTGTTGTATGAGCTAAGTAGTTGTATAGGCTTGCATATTAGGTTGCTGTCAACCAGCAAGTCATATATTTCATTCCTAAAGAACATTAAATTTAAAAAATATATATGTGCAGCACAATAAATGTGTGCTCGCTTACTTCTTGTGACTAATGCACTTCATTTAATACAGTGAAGCATACTTCTGTACACATATACAAAACTATATATAATGGCTTCTATACTGACGCTTACAATAATGAAATAAGATAACATTATGTAGAGTGATGTATTTGATATAACATTATATATTGTGTATTACATCAAAACTTCTATCACTTTCATAAAATATTACTTGGCCTTCACCCCATTTCCTTCCTCATCATCATCCGCTTTTATTGTCTTCCGCCTTCACTTTGCTTGGTTCCAAAGAGAGCTAGGGCTGCTCTTCTTTCATTGTCATCCAGTTTTATGAATTTTATTTCCATGCGTGAATTCATTTTTGAACCGGTCTTAATCTCAGTGCACAAATTTCAAAATATGTCTTGTAATGTGTATACATGTTACGCAGGATAGGTTTAGTTCCAGCTTTACCCTCCCATGCTTAGCATAACAGTTATTTTGTACTCTTAACTTTCTCCATCTGCTTTGTATTGATATGTAGCATTGTATTTTATCGTGAGTAAAATGTTTCTTACTCAATTAGTGATTGTTGTCAATTTATTTTAAAAAACGTATCTAGTTACCCCCAAAAAATATAATATGAGTTTTAGCTTAAATGAAACCATTTACTACTGAGAAATGAACTGTCGAAGCGGAGAAAGCAAACTATTTCGTGTCTCATAACAGCTCAGAAATATAAAATATTACTTTAGAATGAATGAATAGAAAGTACACAGTATTGACACTCATATTGTTTGGAAAATTCCAAAAAGTATCAGGTATCACGTGGTTGAACTGTCTTTCACTGCATGGAGTATGCAATACAATAGATATAATTTTCTATTCCTTGTATATATAATGATGTAGTAGTTTACGTTTTATTTTATCCTATTTATGATTTGTATCGTTTCACGAAATTCTTTGCAGATAATTTGTTAAATTAATTTTTAAATCATTGCCATTGGTTCATGCTTATAAACATAGTATACACTTTGGAAAAATAGATAATAAATTTGTAACCATTTTTGGGAGTTAAAAGGAATATTTGTGTGGCGATTGGGATTGCAAACATGTTTCAAATTCAAAATTCAAACGCTTTCTTGTTTTTAGGGTTTTATTTTTATTAGATTAATAGGTTGAGGTTGATGACCTTTGTATCTAATACTCCGCAAAGAACCGCATGCTTATACTCCACACAAACTGATACTCGGACAGTTTATAAGGAAATGCGAATGCACAGGAAACGTGTTTATCTCAGAATCCTATTTCCTAATTCTGCTGAATCTGTGTTTTACATTCAACCTTTAGTCAAGAGTAGGTAAATTTGTGTTGATCATATTATGAGTTCCTTTGCTTTGAATCTGTTTAAAAATATATAATATAGTATAATATACTATGGAAAGTTCATATGTATTTATTGCAATCAAAACCTTGATCTCTGTGCGAAGGACAGTGGATAATGACATGACAGGTGGGTCAGATACGTAGCTGATGGAGATAACTGGCTCGGGATTACTGGGGTTCCTTAATACTACAACCACTCGATTTAGTATGCAAATTAAATCGGATTCATTTAGCGCGCGCATAACCTTCGAACTGCGACAACGTATTCCATGAGGAGGTCTTGGGGGGAGTACTGAGTACTTATTTACTTAATTTTGTACAAATCGGCCAATGTGTGTATGTGGGAAGAGAAAGCGAACGGACGGACGGACAACCTACGAAAGCCGTGACTTGCTGAGTTACATATTTAGTAGCTACCTAATAAGTTCTGGTTCTGATAAGAGGTAGACTGCAGAAAATCGGAGATTATAGCGTTGCAAATCAGTTCACCCATGTCTGCTGGAGATATCATTTATAGAGTGTATTAAAGTTAAATAGTGAAAGTGGTGTGCACACAAGATGAAGAAGCAGAGATGTATGTAACGTCTGGTTGGAAACTTGCCATGCATAATGCTTATATTGCAGGTATCCCATCTCGTCGAATAATAATTTCTAACGAAAGTCCTATCCAAACTTCTAACAACGGAAGATGTTATCTGATCAAGCCACCGGCAAATTTTCAGTACATGAAATTATGTAGGGATATATGTATAGGATATATATCGCACTGAAAATGATGAAGCATAAGTAATGTAAACCATCAACTAAAAGTCATTGCATTAGCGGTATTTTTTCATTTTCTCGGGCAAGAAGAGGGCGGAGGACAGGCGAGTTTGATAGGAATGCATGAAGATGGGTGGAGTAATAATGTGAGCCACGAAAAATATGTTACCTTAATATTTATGAGATTTTGTCCTTTCCCACAAGGAAACAGATGGAAAGGATATAACATATATTTTGGATGGAGTTACAACGTCTCCTCTGGACTAACTACTGTGTTATATACATTTATTAAACCTATTAGAAAACTTATGAAATAACAGTATGTGGCTTTCCTTTTTCTCTTTCCAGGTTCTGAATTACTGTCCGAAAGACATGAAAGCGGATATTTGCGTCCACCTGAATCGCAAGGTATTCAATGAACATCCTGCCTTCCGTCTAGCCAGTGATGGATGTTTACGAGCTCTTGCCATGCATTTTACAATGAGTCACTCCGCTCCCGGAGATCTTCTCTATCACACTGGAGAAAGTATAGACAATCTGTGTTTTATTGTTACTGGCTCACTTGAAGTGATTCAAGATGACGAGGTCGTCGCCATTTTGGGTAAGTATTTTGAATACAATTATTATTGCGGTTTGAATTCCATCATCAAAACGTCCCAAATGGCAAAAGAAAAACTGGCAGTGACAAATCAATGTAAATATAGTAATAACGACCTTGTTAATGTAGAAGTTAATATACTAATTCAACTTTAGACACTACGGATGCTATTATTGCTATTTAATATTAGAAATATTTTCTATCTAAACCTAAATACCCATCTAAACACAAATGAAAAAATTAACAACAGCAATTGAAGATGCGAACATTATTTGGAAAGCATGAAATTGCTTCTTCACTCCACAACAGTTGACTCGTTGAAGTTTGAGCATGCAAATAATAATACAAGCTTTCGAACCAAAATTATTGACACTTTATGTTGAAGTCAATAAACAGGAAAAAATTGACTGTTGGAAACATCATACTTTTCATATATATTATGTCGATGTTTTAGCACGCTCTGTATACTTTTAGTCTTCAAGTGTCCGAAGTTGGCACGATCAT
The DNA here is from genome assembly GCA_001718145.1 of Orchesella cincta. Lineage (NCBI taxonomy): Eukaryota > Metazoa > Arthropoda > Collembola > Entomobryomorpha > Orchesellidae > Orchesella > Orchesella cincta. The sequence continues at coordinate 46,684 of LJIJ01001090.1, forward strand.
TGGTATTCTTTATTACATTCTTTGCATCTTCGTAAACACTGATGGTGGTCCACGTATTTGGTAATCGCGACTACCTTTTGTGCATGAACGGGGGCAAATGCGTTGCTGAATTTAAATTTAGTTACCTTGCGTGAGACAGAATTTTAGTGGGTAAACAACTAAAGATAAGTCTCTGTTTGCTCGTTAATGCAGATTAGTCCCTAACCTTCATCATCACGTTCTGGTACGAGCCAGAGAATTGGAAATCGGAAAGATTTTACTGCGGCAATATATTTACGAACTAAACCCATGCAGCTTACTTTCAGCTTGCAAGACTCTTCAGATTAGCATAAAAGCCAATTTGGTTCAATATGACCATGTCGTGCCACAAGGCTGCTGTTATGAGAATTTACCACTTTTGTGCTAGATGAATGATACTTGCACACGTTTTTATTCAGCCTCTCAAACGATGAATGAATACAAAGAACTATTTAGACCATACAAAACCATATTTTTTCGCACATGGTGTAGTCTGCCTTCTGTAGTTTACAGCTTAGGCTGATTCACTTCAGTTGTAACCGTATGTTTTGGAGTCTTTGGTATTATACCATTTCTAAAGTTTGATTTCCCTTTTAAACAAAGTTGTCTTATTGATCCAAACTCATTTTCCGAACATTTATTAGCACCTTGAGTCGAGTCAACAAATGATATTTATATTTGAATTTGAACACATATATAGGGTCTATACCACATGATTTAATGTGCATAACTTTTGGTATGAGCTATCAAAAAGGGTTTCAGAGTGACCATCAAAGTGGCCATTTTGGAGGAATTTTACTGAAGGTTGTTATCGCATTGACAAATCATGTCGCAAGAGAATCTTGCTATGAAATGGTATGATATTTTTTGCTGCTGCTAAAATAAAAATGTTTCTTGTCCCAATTTATCAGCAATAACTATAAACATCTTCTTGTAATTTTGGAGTTTTGCAAAACTACCTTCTTCATGTCTTCTCCCGCTTTTACTTTACCCCATAAATATCAACCGTAGCAAGTAATAAAAAAATTGAGGAGCAGGAAAATATACATGTACTGCCGCTTGCAAAGTTGCTCATCTATAAAATCACCCCAATGATGTGATGATATTGGTTACAAAACATCAATAAAAGAACTGTGAAATGATATATATTATGTACAGTTACAATAATCCGTCACCGAAAGAGGGTAATAATAGTCTTGCTGGTAGAATCATTTATTCAGTTCGATACATTCATTTCATATACTGTTGCATCTCAAATTCATTATAAAAAAATACGGATGCGGAATGTTAATAATAGTTTTCAGGTAAAGTAAAACGAAAGTTGAACAAGAGTATTTTAAAATTTAAAAAACTGTTGCAATAGGATGGTTGTATTTGACCTAATTGAAAATACACTATGTTAACGAAGTAAAATTGATAATCCCTCTGAATCAAAACCTGTAAAAATTAAAGTTGAATTCCTAGTCTTCAAGTAAGTAAACCAAGGGAATAATATACTCGTAGATTCTTTGAATATACTAAAGAGATATTTTTATGATAAATTAAACGTTTTGAATCATGATGAGTATTTTACAATGTGCGTGAAAATACTAGTGGCAATACAGTATGCACTAATACAGTATGTACAACAGTACAACCTATGTAAGTACAAAGTAAGTATGTATGGCATGTCCGTCAACATAAACCGACGTTCTTTACATGCCAGCAAAAACAGAAACTTAATCTCCGAAGTATTGTTCTAGAAAACTTGATAATAATTAAGTGCATCGGGAAATGAAAAAGTTTACACCACTCCATTCCTTGTCTGTATTCGCTATCTGCGTCTATGATGTATTGCATTACAGAGGCACGCTTTTACTTTATGTACTGATTCACTTTCCACACAAGCTTGTTGGTGGGGTATAAGCATTTCGGAAAAGTTTAGAACAAAAGAAATGTTGGAAAGGAGGTCGATGGACATGGGTATGGACAGGCAGGCTACCAAAAGGGAAACAGGAACATGACAAAGCATACAATCATCAATTCCAGATTGAATTCTTTGCCAGAGGCAACAATGATAAAATTGTTTTCCATGCAGCGTCAACCGTGTTTGCCTTTGCATGTTTATACCTTCGACTAAATTTATTAAAATGGACAGTTTGCTTCTATATCCTTACTAGTCTTTCAAGTATATTTACATTGTTCCGAAGCTGCTGCTACACATATTACAATTCCTGTGCACTGCCTTTCTCGTTCTGGAGTGACAGGCAATTCGTAGTTTGTGTCCGTAGGGGTTTGTAGCGGTTAACTTTGACCTTTTTCAAAGCTCAGCTTTTACAGAAACAGCGACCAACAGCGCTATTTTCAGAGACAGCGTGTAGTGATTGTACATTGAAAATGACAGTAAAATGAAATTATGTTACCAAAGTATATTACCTGCTCTTGTTTCTACAATGTGACATTGCCTACCGCTCAAATAATGACGGAAGTGTATAACGCAGTTGCATTTGATACATGTCTGTTTTCACATACATTTTTAACTTAAATTTAAAACAACTGAAGGGGAGAAATTAAGTGTAGATTGTGTATCGTATTTGCGTTAGATATGAAAGGCATTTTATACAGCTTTTCGTATTATACTTCATTCTTAATATGCTGTTGTAATTTTTAAACTTTTTTTGAGCAGAGAATAAGAAGAGAAATAAGTCCATCAAACATATGAACTGCATGCATTGTAGATTGTTAAACCTGTTCCGTAGAGGCTGCAACAACTTTTAATTTTACATTCGTGGCAACAACACGAAATAGCCTCGATCAAAATAATGTTCAATTCACTTGAAGTTATGCAATGATATATTGTTTGCAGACTGTTGCATTCAAACTTTTGCAATTTTTGCTCAAAGTGCACCATGGTCATTTTAAAACATAAAACATCAACAAAATAGTAGTTTCCAATGATGCAAAGAGCAACAACTATGAAAAGAAAGTATAAGAACAATGTTTCATGCTGGCAATGTAAACGAGGACATTCTAGGCGTAGATGTAGATACCTGCTTCTAAAGGTAACAATTTCTGGATGCTGCCTTCTACTTTTCACTACTAACTATACTTCATCCTTATTCCCTTGTTGGCATATTTTTGTACGTTTGCTAGATCGTCGTCATAAAACAGGGACCTTGTGAAATCTTCTCTCTTTGCTTCCCACTGTGCCACTCTTGTTAACCAAAAAGAAACTTTTTCCTATGTTTTAAAGGATGAAAGTGGTACGGGGAGTCGATAAAAATTTCCATTAAGGGTTTTAAGGAAGCTCGTTTCGCTTTAATTGAACACAACCCTGCAATTTGTTCTCCCCATTCACATTTTATTCCTCCGGAGAGTTGCTCATTGTAATGAATTTTGCTACTTAAAACGGATAGTTAAGATGGAAAAGGGAAAGAAGACGATGACGATGTAGGGTTCAATAACGACTTTGTATTACTTTCACCACTCGGTGTACTTGCTCATGACAAACGCAGCATACCGTGGTATATAAAATTTATGTATGTATGGAATTTACTGTACTGTATGACACATAATATTACAGTACACGGTTTTTATTGCGGTAATATGAAATACTGAAAACTAGGAAGAAATATATACATATTCAAAAACTGTGAGTATGTAGAGTAAACTTTAACTAAAAAATGAAATGTTTAAGGATGTTGTATTTTGGTTTGGATGATGATATGATGAAAACTAGGCACAATTTAGGATGATGATTATGAAAGTAAAGAACACAATTCCTAGTCAATCAATGGCGAATAAATAGGTACACAAGAAGATTGTTTTAGCTAATAAAATGTCCAATCTCAATTGAATTTAATGGAAAGTTAAAACTGGAAATTTAGTCTTAGAAATTTGGAATATATGGACAGCCAATAATTTGTACAACCGCACACGGAGATTTACGGAGAACGACTCTTTCCTCTTCCTCGCTTCTTTGGCCTTGCAGGCTTAATACACACAAACCATTCATAATACATTACAGGTATACGAAAGGGAAAGAAATGATACATAAACGTTGTTTGAACTCTACTTTGACTTCTCTCTCATACTTTTGCATTAAAAACGAAGATACCTATTCATGGCATCTACATCCACATTTGTCATAAAAAATATACAATACCAACTTCAATACGTCCTGAAGGAACAAACACTCCCCCCGTAAAACGTTGCTTTTACACGAAACGACTTTCACCTTCATCACAGTTGAGTTAGGGGATGGGAACTGTTTGAGGTATTAGCCTCGGGCCCCCTGCGGGTGGGAAACTGTGACTTCAAGCTACGGCCATGCTACTTGTGACATGTCTGAAATGACAAAATTATTTTTTGTTTGTTCACGAAAAATATGAATATTAAATGGAATGAAAAGGTTTACTCATCAATGGATAAAATGGGGGTGAGTTTAACTATTGGGCGTTTGTAAATGCCATTTGAGGTTTTAATTGTTACTACTCGAACTCTACCATCAGCACCACTATGAGTCTCAACTACTTTCGCTAATTTCCACTTCATTGGAGGCACGTTCTCTTCATGGATGATAACGATGTCTCCTCACGAATGTTGTCGCATTTCCTCTCCACTTGAACCTTTGCTGTAGACTGGATAAGTATTCAACACGCCATTTTCCAGAAATGTTGTAGAATTTGCTGGAGAATTGCCAGCGTGATAATCTATTCATCTTCACGTTTGTTACATCTGGATGTGGGATGGCAGTGATTGCGTGACCAATTAGAAAATGGCCTGGAGTCAGGACATCTACATCGTCTGGATCTGAAGTCATCGCACAGAGAGGTCGGGAGTTGAGGCAGGCTTCAACTTGGCACAGGATGGTTGAAAACTCCTCGAAGGTGAGTGTGTGATTCCCAACCACCCGTTTAAGATGATATTTTACGACTTGACACCGGCCTCCCAGAGTCCACCATGATGAGGGGCTGATGGAGGGTTGAACCTCCACTCGATTCCACGTCCACTCAAGTCGTCCGTTATAGCACGATTGTGCTCGTCATCTTTTAGGAACCGTTGGAGCTCCTTGTCAGCGCCAGTAAAATTTGTACCACAATCTGAGTACAAGACTGCTGGAACGCCACGCCTGGACACAAAACGTCGTAGGGCTGCTAGGAAAGCTTCTGTCGTCATGTCACTCACCGCCTCCAAGTGTATGGCCTTGGTAGCCATACACACAAAGACTGCAAAGTACCCCTTGAAGAGCTTGTTACTCCTTCCTTTCATCACACGTAGGTTGAAGGGGCCTGCATAATCAACACCAGAATGAAGAAAAGCATGGGTTATATTAACACGAGAACTCGGGAGTGAGCCCATCAATTGTTCCATTTGCTCAGCACGGTTGCGCCTACACACAACACATTTTCGTAGAAGAAATCGAATAGAGTTTTTTCCATTAAGAATCCAATAATTTAATTTAAATGGCACCACACTAGTTTTACTCCACCATGAAGAAGTTTCAAATGAGCATCCTCAACTAACAGTTTGGTCAGATGAGCACTGCCCAGAAGCACAATGGGATGTTTTTGATTAAACGGAATCTCAGCATTAGACAAGCGACCAGTAACTCGAACAAGTCCATCATCATCTATGAATGGAGTGAGAGTGCTGAGTTTGCTGGAGGGCTGCACTGCTTCTTTTGTTGTAGTAATTTATTTCTGTAGGGAAGTAGGAATTTTGAACGGTTTTCAAATTATAATCATGGCATGATTTAATTCACTTGGAGAAGGAGATCCAGCTCGGTTGGGCTGCTTCCTCACGCAAATGTTAATGAAACGCAGAATATACGACACTACACGTTTTAATTTTTGTAGAGATGAGAATCTCTCAATCACTGGTTCAAAGAGGCTGACATGAGAAACTAGCACCGGCTTCTTCCGCTGTTCTAATGATGTTGTTATTGTGATGTTGGGTCTGGCTGGTAAATTTGAAGTTGAGAGCCATGATGGCCCGTTCCACCACTGAATGTTGTTGGATAAATCTTCTGGCCCGACGCCACGTGAAATGATGTCAGCAGGGTTGTCTTCAGATTTTACATGATTCCACTGCTCGCCGGATGAGCTCTTGGACAATTGAAACCCTGTTGGCTACAAATGTATCCCATCTTCCCGGGTAGGCTGATAACCATTGTAGGGTTATCATGGAGTCACTCCAGGCAAACATATCACAATTTAGTTTCAACCCCTTCTTTACTGTTGTAATGAGTTGAGCGAGAAGAACAGCTGCGCATAGCTCAAGTCTTGGTAGTGAAACTGTTTGTAGTGGAGCCACCTTGGATTTTGCTGCTAACATGCTGCAGTTAAAGGTGCCGTCTTCTTGCTCACACCGTAAATAAATCACTGCTCCATACGCTTTTAATGAAGCATCACCGAACCCATGTAATTGAACTGAAATTGTCGATTCTGTCTTCACCCATCTTGGTATCTCGAGCTTCTCAAGTTCACACAAACTGTCTCTGTAGGATAACCATCTGTCACACATTTCATCAGTTAATTTCTCGTCCCATGAAAGCTCACTCTTCCACAACTCTTGAAGAAATAATTTTGCACAGATTGTTACAGGTGAGATGAGCCCCAATGGATCAAACACCTTTGCTAGTTGTGATAACACGATGCGTTTTGTTAATTTGCTATCTTTCGGGTACTGCACACTGTTGAACCCAAATTTGTCAGTACTCGGATTCCAGCGAACACCGAGCGCCTTCATAGCGGAGTCCTTGTCAAATGACATTGGCAGCTTTGTCTCACACATTTCATCGGGAATTGTAGCTAGCACCTCCTCACTATTTGAACTCCATTTCCTCAAAGATAAGCCTGCTGATGATGTTACTTCATTCAGGTCCTCGACAAGGGAAATGGCTTCACCGCTGCTGTTTGCGCCGCTCATCAAATCATCCACGTACATATCTTCACCAAGTTTGGATGCTGCTGTTGGATATTTAATTTTGCTTTCTTCCGATAACTGCTCTCCACACAACGTGTTGCTGCAAATGAAGCGTAAGCCGTACCATATGTCACAGTAGTTAGTTTGTAATCTTGTATTTCTTCGTTTGGAGATTCACGCCATAATATCCGCTGCAAGTCAGCATGAGCTTCAACCACATTGAATTGTCTAAACATTTTCTGAATATCTGCTTTGATAACAATTTTTGGATTACGAAATCTTAGTAACAAGGTAAAAATATCATCCTGATTGGATTTACCCACAGCAAGACAGTCGTTCAATGATAAGCCTGTGGTTGTTTTGGCCGAAGCGTCAAACACCACTCGAAACTTTGTTGTTGATGATTCTAACTTCAAGACGAAATGATGAGGTAGATAAAATGTTTTACCCAGCTGCTCAGTCACCTCCCCTTGGGATACGTTGCATGTGTCCCAACTGTAAATATTCACGCATAAAATTGTTGTATTCAATTCTATACTCAGGCTGCCTAACAAGTCTCCTCTCCACCTGCTTCAACCTGCTGATTGCTTGTTGTCGAGAATATCCCAGTTTTGAAATATTCGACTTTAGTGGTAATTGCACACTGAATCTTCCCGTCTCGTCCCTCTGATGAGTGCGTAGGAAGTGCTCTTCACAAAATTTCTCCTCTTGAGTGTATTGCTTTCTATCTGGAATTTCTTCTATTTCCCAAAACCGTTTCAGCCTTCTCTGTTTCGCACTGCACATGATGAATACGGATGGGGGTTGATTTTGAAGGGTGACTCGTCCAGCTAAAACCCAACCGAATATGGTATTCAGTGCTGTAGGGCTGTGTCGCTCTCACCTTCAATTTTCCATCACGTAATATTGCTGTTGAATATTCTGCGCCGAGCAGAATGTCCACTGGTCCTGGCTGGTAGTAAGTTGGGTCTGCAAGTTGACTCCAGTAAGGTGATTCCAGTCTTTCTCACATGGATATTAGGAATATCACCTGTGACTTTCTTCATCACAAGCGCCTCAATTTCCACACTTTCGTCACTTGAGTTGGAATACAAAGTAAAAGTAACTTTTCCCTTTGTATGCCCAACTTCTCCCATGCCAATGCCTGTGATAGTGGTTCTGTCCCATCTACGCTTTAGGCCCAATGCATGCGCACATCTATCTGTGATGAGGAAGCCTGTGATCAGAGTCGAGCATGATGCGACATTGCTGGGATACACCGCTGCTGTCCTTCACCTTCACAATTGCTGTCGAGAGTAGAACATCCGTGTGTTCGTTTCCTCCTCTAGCATGATGAGATGTCGATTTGGGTGGCATAGTCTCCTCCTTCTTTTCCTCCTGATTCCCTGAATTTTCTCTTGACTTCCCTGTGAAGTGCAAGAGCGAATGGTGTCTTGTTGCACACACGGCATCGTGATGTTGAAGTACACTCTGCCGTGCGGTGATTTGGTCGTAGGCAATTGAAGCAAAGACCGTTCCGTCTCACAACTTGGTTGCGATCATTCACATTTAACGCTAAAAATTTTGTACACTTGAAAATGGCATGGGCCGAATTACACACAACACAGGTGGTCGTTCCGTAGTTGCTGCCGTGATGTGATGCTGTCTTACGTACATTATGATTATGGGTTGCTGCTACTTGTGGCTTTGAGTTCATGCCTCCAGCATTCAGTCCACGTACGTGTTGCTCAAGAAATGTACACAGCTCCTTGTAGGTGGGTAGTGTACTTGACTTTAGCTGCAAAGCCCACTGCTTTCGCGTTTCACTGTCTAGCTTCTCCACTGTTATGTACACAAGCACACTATCCCACTGGTTTACTGGTTGCTTGAGTACAGTCAACGCACGAACACTTTCGTTTGTTAAGTCAAGTACTTGCTGAATGGCTAGAGCTGTACCTTGCTTTACGGGCTGGATGCTGAAAAGTCTGCGGAGCTGGGCGTAAACAATTTCACGCTCGTTGTCATATCTGCTTTGTAGGAGCGTCCATGCTTCGGCGTAATTGCTGGCTGTGACTGGCAGATTTTTTATGAGTGATGCTGCTTCCTCCTTCACCGCCGATTTCAGATACTGGAAGCGCTGAACATCACTCAAAGTTGGGTTGTGATGAATGGTAGCTTCAAACAAATCCATGAAGGAAGTCCATTCTTCATACTTCCCCGAGAATGTTGGGAGGTCGATGGGTGGTAGCTTCACTGATGGTGCTGTGGAATAGCGATGGCTACAAGATGATGCTGCTGCTGACGTGGAGGATGCTGATGATGCCGCTTGGGTCTTTTCATCGATAATGTTGTCCAAAATGGACACAACTTCAAGATATTTCGTCTCAAATTCCTGCCTGTCAACTAACTGAACATCTAGCTCCGCACCTTCTGCACAAAGTTCTTCAATTTTTTGCTGAACCACCTCATAATTGTTGAAGTACAAGTCAACAATTTGACGCTTATTTTTTAAGTATTGCACAGTCACAGTAGTTTTATCTAATGAATGCACCCAGGTCATTGCTTTTGTCAAGCTTGATTTCTCAATGCCCCGTTTCTTTTTGAGGGCATCCATGATGATGTAGGGTTGTTCACAAAGCACAAGTAGAGCCGATAATTTCACAAAAAGTCACTTTTGAGCGAAAATTTTCACAAAACACCTTCACTGTAAATAAAGTTTCCGGGTCAGGTCAAAGGTCAACCTTTAATCCGGTTCGAAGGACCATAAAATGTGAGTATGTAGAGTGAAAACGTTTACTAAAAAATGAAATGTTTTAAGGATGTTGTATTTTTGGTTGGATGATGATTATGAAAGTAAAGAACACAATTCCTAGTCAATCAATGGCGAATAAATAGGTACACAAGAAATTGTTTAGCTAATAAAATGTCCAATCTCAATTGAATTTAATGGAAAGTAAAACTGGAAATTAGTCTTAGAAATTTGAATATATGGACAGCCAATAATTTGTACAACCGCACACGGAGATTTACGGAGAACGACTCTTTCCTCTTCCTCGCTTCTTTGGCCTTGTAGGCATACACACAAATCATTCATAATACATTGCAGGTATACGAAAAGGGAAAGAAATGATACATAAACGTTGTTTGAACTCTACTTTGACTTCTCTCTCATACTCTTTGCATTAGAAAACGAAGATACCTATTCATGGCATCTACATCCACCTTTGTCATAAAAAATATACAATACCATCTTAATACGTTCTGAAGGAACAAACACATACTATCTCGAGACTAGAAAAGCAGCCCAGCTAGTAGTGTTTTAATACATGTTCAAGTATATACATATAAACACGAAGAGACCTAGAAGAACGCGACTGATGTCTGTTTCGCAACATTGATGAAACTGGGTGGTGTAAAGCGTACTGTGAACTGTGAACACAATTTGGTTCTCAAGAAATTACACATCTCTGATACAAAAGTGGAATGCACCCTAAAAAGAAAGTTGGGTTGGTGGCCACGGGTTAGATTACGACTTGAATTTTTTTTATACAACTCTTAGCAGTTGTAAATAGTCGGTGGCATGTCTGACCAAAGGTAGTTAAGATTAAAAATCAACTTCAAGGCAGTATAGCCAATTTAACCTGCGTTTGCTTGAAATTTAAAACACGGGCATCATTTTGCCAAAGTGGAATATGAGGTGCACCTGTCATGTTGTGCATCATTATTACAATAAACATTCGATTTAAGGAATCGGGAATTTCCCCATTTCCAATATCTCAGCAGCATTTATGAAAAAGGTAATTTTGCAAGACATACGGTAACTAAACTTAGCACAGGTCTTGGGTTTCCCAGAAACACATGAATTGCACGACTGCCGCGCCGGGTGACCAGGCGGGGTTTAGAATATTTGCCAGTTCGCATTAACTGTCGAGTCTAGCCC